>JAVDPJ010424219.1:0-10290 GCA_034780015.1 Urosalpinx cinerea
TCTAGTGTGAAAGTCATCACATAGATTTTCTGTTGTTACTTGGCTTGAGAGAAATTTATGCTTTACAAGTGTTTTCATGATATTTGAAAAGGACATCCTGGAGAAGAATTTTCCCTCTTTTTTTTTTTTTTTTGCAATATCTTTAGGCTGTGGGAGAATGCCACCGACAGTGCTGTTTGTGATAGTAGATATTTTGCGTCCGAAACCATCGGAAGTTTCCCTTGTTTATAACGGTATTCTCCAAGCCATGCATGGATATTAAACAGCATTGCTGCCAAACCCAAAGCATCTTTCATCTCCCTGTTTTAGTTGTCTTTGTTCCTTTACATTTTCTCTTCTTGATGAAGAAAATCATGATGGTCATTTGTGGATTAACATGAATACAGGAACGGTGTGTATGTGTAAATGTAGATGGTTTGGAGGGTCTCTGACCCGAAGTACACATTGTTCCTGTATTCATGTTTATCCACAAATGACCATCAACGTTTTTTCTTCATCTGGCACATTGGATTAATTAAGCAGTCACCACTTAGATCAGCTTGTTGATTCTTGAATAAATAGCATGTGTCTGAAAATGGTTTTCAAAGAGGATCTTTATCCCTAGATGCTGAAAATGGTTTCAAAGAGGATCTTTAATCCTAGATGCTTGTATTTTGCAACTAAAGTGGATTTGTTTTCCCCACTTCATTTTCTTGAGCTCCTGTTTAATACTCTAGTATAAAGACTTACAAGAAGATTCAAGAACACTGAAGTACTTGCAAGAACATTCAAGAACTTTCATGCTCACTAATGATTTGTGGTGGGACGGAAAAGTAAAGCTTAGTAGACCCGTCAGACAGGCACCATTTGTGCCCTGTTTTCTGTCAGGATCAGTTGTTATGGTATTTGTTGTCATCTCCCACTATTAGTATATACGATGATTGTATATAGTGGTCTTTGGTGTTCTGAAGTGACTGCTGTTTGACTTAAGTGTTCCTCTCTCTTCCTCTCTCTCTCTCTCTCTCTCTCTCTCATAGCAGGATCCACGCTGGCAAGGACATACTTTTTACTTCTATTTTTAACACGGATGACTGATTTTGAACTTCGTAATCGTGTGTATGCACGTTTGAGGCTGCAAAACTTATTATTATACAGTCAAACAGTATAAACCAAGTAAGCTGAAGTAAGCAACCCTTATATCTATTCTAAATCAGGCATCACTTGCCCTTGTTTCCTAAAGTGCAATCACTAATCAGATTAGATGTGTTCAACGGTCTCAGCACACAAGATAGTTAAGGCCTTTGATTCTAGCTTCAACATAAATTATCTTGTGCTTTCTCTACATATCACATGACTATGATACAAATGTTTAGAATACGCAGGCTTTTAAACATTGCAGTGATAATGTTTAAACTGGTCAGTGCTTTCTCTACATATCACAGTCAGATAAACATGACACACTGTTCAGAATACACAGGCCTTTAAACATTGCAGTTATAATGTTTAAACTGATCATCTTTCTCCATCCAAGGCATCCAAACCGTTCTTCAGTTAGTTCATGTGTTATTTTGTGTGATCTAAGTCAGGTTTTAGGTAAGGTGTAGGATGCTGTAGTGTGAATTTTGTGTGTGTGTGTGTGACAGAGAACGAGACAGAAAAAGAGAGAGAGAGTGTGTGTGTAAATGTGTAAGTTCATATTTATTTAACCTGCTGTTTAGATGATCATATATTCATTTTCAGAGAAAAGTGCATGCTGGGTACGTTCGCCTTTCTGTCCCCCAAATGTGAATTACAATCATCGTATCATCTATGAAAATGTGCATATCTACTAGTCTTCTGTAACATTATATATCAATATACGTTGATCCCCACACTGACCACCATGTCCACCTGTTTCAGGCTGGCGCCATGAGACACCAGAGATGACCAGTGCTAGCAGAGCAGAAGGTGATCCGGTCTGGTAGCTTCTGACCTGTTCCCAAACTCCAGCATCTCCTCCTCTGCGCCGGCAGCATCCCTTACTCTCTCCTCCCTCAGAGAGTTCAGGAGATGGGTCAGGGGCAACCATGGCTGGCAGATGGTTGTTCCAGAGCATTCTCCACCACCACTCCACTCGGGCGCTGCCTCCTCCTCTTGCTGACCATGACTGCTGCATGCAGCACCAAGTCCTTGTCCACGACCGAGGACCCCCTGTGTCCGTCAGCGTGCCAGTGCTCTCGGCTCCTGAATGGTACGGCCCACTTGGCTGTTGCCTGTGTTCAGGCTGGCCTGACTGACCTGCCTGCTGACCTGCCTGCTATCTCCTTGGCATCGCTTGACCTGCGGGGGAACCGACTCGCCCAGCTGGCTGACCTGTCTCTGCTGAGTCATCTGCAGTTTTTGGACTTGTCCAACAACTCCTTGGTACTTTTGGAAAGGGGGGCTTTTCAGAACCTGACCATGCTCAAAACTCTTGTGGTTAGTTTCAATGCGATAGACAGGCTGGAGGATCAAGCGTTTGAAGGTCTTGCTTCCATCAACACACTTGACTTGGCGTTTAACCAGCTAACGAGCTTGAACAGCAGCGCATTGTTTGGGCTTCATCATGTGGAAGTGTTGAATTTGACTCGAAACTTGATCAGCGAAATATCCAACCAAACCTTCCTCTTCCTCCACCGCCTTAAGATTCTGGACCTTAGCCACAACTGCTTGCAATATCTTCCCACCGATGCCTTCCTAGGCCTAGGGTCTGTGCACACTATATTGCTCCATCACAATGATCTCACCGATATCATGGGGGGAGCTTTCAACAGCCTTCCACAACTTGCTGCTCTGGATCTTTCTTACAACATGCTGGATATATTAGAAAACGACACATTTGCAAATCTAGAACACTTGAGCTCCCTGCAATTGTCTTTCAACAACATTTCAAGTATTTCACCCACTTTTTTCCCTGACAAAACTGATCTTAAGAGGCTGGATCTTCAAGGAAATTATCTGGAGCAACTGGAAGGTGACGTTTTAGACAACTTATCGTCTCTTCAAACCTTAGACCTAAGCCAAATGCCTTACTTGCAGTCCCTCAGCTTTGATGCGTTGGACAGTGTGATGTCCCTCACCTTCCTCAATCTGAGCTGCAACCCGCAGCTGTCCTTCCTCCACCCCCAGCTGGTGGCCAAGCTGCCTCGGCTGACCGTAGTTGATCTCAGGTCCAACAATCTGTCTCTGGTGTCTCACGTCACATTCCACTCCAACCCCCGCCTCAGTCGTCTCTACCTGGCCCACAACCCCTTCCACTGTGGCTGTGGCATGGCCTGGATGGTGACCCAGCTTCACAATGCCACCTCCTTGGTCACTGACCTGGATAGTGTACAGTGTCGGTTACAATCAAACGGAACTGCCCTCCCCGTTTCTCAGGTGTCTCAGGAAATCATGCGGTGCAATAATGTGACTTCCCTCAATGTGACCCAGACAGTGTCTGCCAAAATCGGTTCGCAGTTGGTGCTGAGGTGTGACTACGACGCGGAGGAGACCAACGTGCTGACGTGGACCACCCCGCGAGGACTGGTGTTTCATTATCATCCCTACCACCCCGAGGCCATCTCACATCTTCAGGTCAGTGCTGCCAAAAACGAGACCGGTGAATCCCCCACACAACACGTGCAGTATTCTAGGGGCTACGATGCAGACTTCCAGTACGAGTCTGACCACATTGTGCTACAGGAGGACGGGTCTCTCTACATCGACTTTGTGCTGAGGTCAGACGCAGGACCATACCGCTGCATGGTGC
The DNA here is from genome assembly GCA_034780015.1 of Urosalpinx cinerea. Classification (NCBI taxonomy): domain Eukaryota; kingdom Metazoa; phylum Mollusca; class Gastropoda; order Neogastropoda; family Muricidae; genus Urosalpinx; species Urosalpinx cinerea. The sequence goes on from JAVDPJ010424219.1 coordinate 3,749, forward strand.
ACAACTCGCAACACAAGGCTTCTGCCACCACCACCGTGTTACTGGATTACACCATCCTCTACGATGTGAAGATCATGAGCCTCATTGTGGGTCTAGGGTGTGCCGCTTGCTTTCTGACACTCAACACAGTGTATGTCAACATTATGTGGGGGGCTAGAAGACTGGTCAACAAGAGACGGAGGGAAAGAATCAACAAAATGCTGGAGAATCTGGATGACTACCGTACCACTCAGATAGCTCGCATCAGGACCAATTACAGTTACCAGCTTGGTCGTATTCGTGAGCACTACCACAGTCAGTCCCTGCGTCTGAAAGACAACTACAATACGCAGATGAAACGGGTGCGACAAGGCTACTCCAACCAGGTGGAGCGCATCCGTGACAACTACCATACGCGGCTGACACATCTGAAGGAGTACAGTTCCCATCAGATCCAACAAATCCGGGATGGCACCAACCACCAGATCATCAGGATCCGCGATTACGGCTCCTTACAGATGGAGCGCCTGAGGGAGAGCTACAAACTGCAACAGCAGCATGTTCTCAAAGTCATTGAGGCCATGAATCTGGAAAACTGCCGCACTGTGGTGGAAACAGAGTGCATGCGAACAGAGTCCATGATATTTGACATCAACTTTCCAGACCTGGATGATGACAACACATCCAATGAGGAGACCCTTTCCCAACATTCGCAGCCCGACTCTGTGTATGCCACTGCACTGAACTCGGATGGCTCTAGCCAAGAGAGCCTAGCAACAGTGGTGGGGGGCCAGAACCCGCAGGATCAGCCAGGCACAGAAACCCACACCATTGTAGTGCTTCCAAGCGACCCCCCAGACATTGGTCTGCCTCCTGCCTCTCCAGATTCCCACTCTAGCTCATTTTCAGCCTTGTGTGATAATGAACCAGACGCTTTAAATGTGATCTCCGGTGATGGCAGTGAGAGGGAGACAATTGTGTGACCTGTTGCAACACTGAAGCGCGCAGCGCCACGGGGAGAGACCGGTGTGTTGGTGGAGACAGTGATCTCCACAAGAGAACAAGTAGGAATCCTGTTAAAGCTCTCTCGGATCAAATAACAACTCAATGTGATGCAAAATGTTTGACATGTCAGATAAGACTGTTGTTAAAAAAACAAACTCGTTTTCCTGTAGACTGTGTAGTTGGGAAGACTGAACCTAGTGTATTGTGCAGTTATAACATATCCCAGAGTATCATGTTCATGTGAACTATTATTCCACTGTGCTGGACCATGATTTCTGTTGTTTTGGGTTTTGCTATATGACTTCACATTGACCATATTCAATACACTGGATAGAGAAACTTATCGGGTCATAAAAGGTGTGTCTCTTTGAATGTTAGACATAAAAGTTAAACTTCTGTGCAAGTTTTCTACAGAGACAACATAAGAAATGTTAGCTTTTGAAGGCTAGTGTAATGGTCTGTTTGCTACGTTCAGTGAAAAAATTGGCCCTTCCCTCTTTTCTGACAGTCAAACTGAAACATTTAACTTTAAGAGAGGAATAAATGGAGGAATAAATGGTCTTCTTCATCTTCAGGCTTTGAATCCTGTGAGCACACCCACTCCGTCTAAGCACATTTATTCACAATAAACCTACTAGGGGGAAGATTTCTGACAACATGTATGACCTTTTTTTTTATCCTGATATAAAGACAATATTCTAACTTTCAGGAAGAATAAACAGTATTTTCAAAAGTTCACTAAAAGTAAACGAAGGGCTAAGCACTCTGGGAACGCCTTAACAAGAGAAATCATTTATCAAAATTGCCATACTAACCATGTCTGACAATTTATTTACTTTGTCCAACATCTTCTAAATAGTCTCATCACTAGAAGTTGCGCATAACAGCATGCATAGTCTGGCATAGATCCAAAGTTCTTCCCAATTCAAAAAACATTCTCTGAAACTTTTCCACTTTCATTGGTATAATATACTGCCAAATTCTGAGCAAATCTTTCTTTGATCTTTATCAGTTTATGGTTGTATTGAGATGGTCTTACTTTATGTGTCTTAAAATTTACTTAGTATACTTATTTCCTTTCTGCCAGCCTAAAGATGGGTATAAACCTGGTTTTAACCGTCACAAGAACAGGTGGTCTGAAATGCAAAGCTTATGCCCAGAGAAAGCAAAATCCTGTTTTGTGTGCTTGGTCTTCAGCTGTTTTTGGACCATTTCAGATTAGAATAGTTAGTAACAAGAGCAATATTAGCTCAGGTGTTCCAACATCCAAGGAGGGGGTAGTTGCGGCATCCGCTGTGCTGTGTCTTGAGCCTGAGCCTGACTTGTGAAGGCATTCTAGCATCTGTTGTGTTTATGAGTCAAACTCAAAGGTCCCTGTCCACTTGCCTGGCACCAGTTCTGTTAATGTCCCTGTCCACTTGCCTGGCACCAGTTCTGTTAATGTCCCCATCATCCTTCTTCCCCCCTAGCCTGCTGGGCCGCAGCTTAAGGCTTGGAAGGAGGTGGTGCCGGGAGCAAGAGTACATGGCCCATGGCCCAATCAGCAGTCTCTCTGAGCCACTGACAAGACCCTGGCTGACACTACCATTTGTTGCCCTCTCTCCTCAAAGTCAAGAGTATGGCTGCCTTTATGCAAGGATGATAGAAAAAAACAACTGCCCTCAAGGTTAGATAAGTAGGTTCGTTGTCAATATATCATGTGCTTACATTAGGGCTGCTCACAGGAGTTGAAAGCCTGCGTATGAGAAGTTGTTGGCATCTCAGTCCAGTTGTCTTGACAGTAGCTAGACGATCCCAGAAAGAGAAGTCTGATACAAAGTGGGTAACTTATCAATTACTCCAATTCTAATAAAATCAATAAATAAATCAACCAACCAGTAAGTTTAGAAAGTTGACAGTCATTGAGTCAACTTTCTAATCTCCAGCTGAGTCTGATAGTCACTTTTTACTGGTTACTAGCTCTGTCAGTCAGTGTTTGTTTTGGTCAGTCAGAGTGTTTGTTTTGGTCAGTTGTTTGTTTTGGTCAGACAGAGTGTTTGTTTTGGTCAGTGTTTGTTTTGGTCAGTCAGTGTTTGTTTTGGTCAGTCAGAGTGTTTGTTTTGGCCAGTCAGTGTTTGTTTTGGTCAGTCAGTGTTTGTTTTGGTCAGTCAGAGTGTTTGTTTTGGTCAGACAGTGTTTGTTTTGGTCAGTCAGTGTTTGTTTTGGCCAGTCAGTGTTTGTTTTGGTCAGTCAGAGTGTTTGTTTTGGTCAGTCAGTGATTGTTTTGGTCAGTCAGTGATTGTTTTGGCCAGTCAGTGTTTGTTTTGGTCAGTCAGTGTTTGTTTTGGTCAGTCAGAGTGTTTGTTTTGGTCAGTCAGTGATTGTTTTGGTCAGTCAGTGTTTGTTTTGGTCAGACAGAGTGTTTGTTTTGGTCAGTGTTTGTTTTGGTCAGTCAGTGTGTTTGATTTGGTTCCTTGAGGGTTTTTTCCACTGAGTAAGGGTAATGGAGTTAAACAGACAAAAAAAGTCATTTCAGCTGGTCTGTGTGGACTGAACGTATGTTTATATGTGAACGGGACTGTAAATGTGTAAGACTGCTGTATACTTGATTTTTACCTCATTTCTACATATCTCTTGGTTCTGATTCACAAGTATCCAAGTAATGTAAACAACTTGAGACTACACTGATTTGTTGGCATACTTCGGTTCCAGACTCAGAGACTGATTTTTTTGGTTATGCCAATTCAAATATCATATTATCATATGTCAATTCTGGCAGACACTTAATAAAGAATATCTGTGCAGTAAATGCAGCCAATAAAAATGGGAGGTAGGGGGAATATATTTAAAACAAAAAAAAACCTATCTAATCCAGATGTTAGTACGACCAGAAAGAAAAAGCAGTAGTGCTGATTTTCAAGGCAGTAGTGCTGATTTTCAAATCTTCAGTGAAACCAAAGTGGCCACTGTAGCAGTCCCTAGTAAATCTGAACAACTCTAATGATCAGTCCCACTTCAACAAGTAATCCTTCTATAAAAGAAAGAAATTTTTTTATTTCAAGGAATTTTAACTAGAACTTGGGGAGATGCAGTGAAGCTTTACATGGTGATTGGTTCCCATTCTGTGTAGTTCTCAAATATGCTGGAAATGACTGTCACTCTCTTTTGTCTCACTCACATTCTGGTAATGTTTCCACTGATTTTATCATGTTCAAATCGCATCATTTTCTTTTAGGGGAGTGAACGTGACCTATGCATACTGAATAGTCCCTGACAGTCTGTGTAGTGAGTGAGTGATAAACGTTTGCATCCTATTTCCTGTTGAAAGACTGATAACAAAACTTGTGCATCATGACAATGCTCACAGTCCCGTTTTCATCAGAGCTGACAATTGACTAAAGATAGTGATCAAAGTGTGACACAGGAGGTAAAGCCAGAAATGCGAACCATTTTTGTTTGAACGTGCCCATCTTTTGACCCGCGCTTCTCTGTTACTGGTGTTAGTCCCAACAGACTGCTCTTTCTGACAGATGTGTGCATCACGTGACCAAACATGTCAGACATTCTAACTGGAAATAGGGTCATCTCCATGTAATGAATCAAGAGAAGCAGAGTCAGCTGAAATCCCAAGATTACCCACACCCTCATTGTAAGTAATGGTTCTCCCATCTTCATTAATGGTTCTCCCATCTTCATGTCTTTCATTGAATAGTTTTATTTGCAGAAAGAAAAAAAAAAGCCTGCTCCTGCAGCTTTATTACATTAGCAGTAATAACACAATAGTGATTTTATCTGTAGGATACCTTCCAAAGCAAGAACACGTCGCAAAACACAAACACCAACCCACGAGACACTTTTCATGCACCCCTTCTTGCAGTTGTATGAATCGTTCTAATAAAGCTTCTTCCCTCCCTCTTCCCTCAACCACAAATACATTGTTCAAACATCTGAAAGATAAACAATTACAATAACATCTTAGTAGCAGACACTCTCCCAAAGAACAGCAGACACTAAGCACAAGGAAGCTAGTACCCACCCGCGTGACTGACTACACATGAATTACTTACTCAACTCAACTCCTTCAAGTGGTTTTTCACAAGTGATCTACATGATGAATGAATATGAAACTGAAAGAGAAGTGTATGAAGATTCTGACTGTTGCAACTGTGGCCAAGCTGTGTTCAATGCATAATCATCATTTTGTAGACTTGTATTATTCAGTGCAATGGGGAAAAAATGTGTTAGACCATTATTTATTCCGGATTAGTTTATTTATTCCGGAAACTAAGGCATTACCGGGTACTCGTCTGATGCCAAGGTCTGTCTCTCACAAACAGAATAATAATCACAGCCAGATACTTTTCATGTTTGGTTGTGCACGTTTCTGGTTTTTCAATATGTATACTTTCACTAGCAGTTTCAGAGTTCAAAACTGTCAAACAGATGCCATGAAATAATGATGCTAATCAACAAAATAAGGGCTTAAAATGAGCAGGAAGTTTCATTGCCAGTATTCTAGTGACGTTCTAGTTTTGCTGCAATACTGCTAGTCGGCATGACTGGAGACTATTGCTCCAGCAATTCGTTTGTGAGAGACAGACGTGGCAAGAAGATACATGTATGTATTTATTCAAGAAATGTCTAGTCATTCCTGCCCCTGTACTTGCAATCTACAGAGCACTTGAAAATGTTAAGTTGTGTGGTGTGATGCACAGTTTGAGTGATAAAAATACATTATATCGGATTTGACTGCAATGGTGTTTATTTTTTATTCACAGTATATTATTTTTACATAAGTACTCCAGTATTATAAACTAGAAATGAAATGTGAATGTATCTAATTCTGAGTCCCCAACTTCAGTTATTTTTTGGGGGGGTCTTCCTGTCTGTCTCTCAATTGTTGTGAGTGAACTGTGTGTGTGTGTGTGTGTGGTGTGTGTGTGTGTGTGCGCACAACACATCCACACATGTGATTAATATACACACATGCATGTATACAAAACATTACAAGTGCCAAAAAGTTAAAAAGTACTCCATGAACACCTGAGCTGACAAGTAGTATGGTATGGTATATACTTTATTGTCATGGCAGATTTTCTCTGTGTTAAGTTTGGGCTGTTCTCCCTGGGGAGAGCGCATCACCACAGTGCAGTGCCATCTTTTTTTTTCTTTTTTCCTGTCTGCATCGTGTATTTGTTTGCTTATCAGGGTGGGTTTTCTACAAAATTTTGCCAGGGACAACTCTCTCTTGTTGCCATGGGTTCTTTTACGTGCGCTGAATGCATGTTGCACACATGAAACCTCGGTTGATCGTCTCATCTGAAAGACTAGGACACAGACCACAGCACCTCTGGTCTAGTGACGGGCGCGGTGGCCGAGTGAATAAGGCGACGAACTTCTATTCCTGAAGTCGTGAGTTCGAATCCCGGTAGAGCCTGGTGAAATAAGTGTGGGGATTTTTACAGTCTCCCAGGTCAATTTTTGTGCAGACCTGCTAGTGGCTTATTTCCCTGCGTGTGTACACGCATGCAGAAGATCAAGTACGCACGTTAAAGATACCGTAATCCATGTCAGCGTTC
>JAVDPJ010424330.1:0-10289 GCA_034780015.1 Urosalpinx cinerea
GAGAGACTTTTGCTGGGTATATTGATTGTTCAGTAGTTGCACACAACAATCCTTTGACGAAATAAAGCCCCCTTTCTAAGCCCCAAGCACAATCAATGCTGCTGGAAAATAATTAGCTACTTAGATCAAGAAGCCACATAGAGCACTGCCCTTTGACTATCAACATTGTTAAGAAAATCATTTGCTTGACTGTATGCATGACGCTTTTTAGTTAGTTTTTTTTATTTTAAAACAAAATCAATAGTTTTGCGATTGGGAACAATAACTTCTAGATTCTCTGTTTTACTATGCAGTCCTACATCATACTAATCAGTGCACATATTAAAAACCATGAGAAAGTAACACAGTGTATGACCACGCACGCACACGCACACACACACACCCACACACACACACACACACACACACACACACACACAAACACACAAACGTTTTTTTTAGCTTGACCAACTGCATATCCTAATGTGCTACGTCACCCTCGGGTGCATGCTGGGCATTTCAGTGTTTCCGCAACCCACCAAACAGTGACATGGATTACAGGGATATTTAACATGCATACTTGATTTTCGCATGCGATTATGCACGCGACCTCGGTTTATAGTGTCATCCGCACGACTTTCGGGGTAAAAAAAGTCGGAACCAATGTTAACTCTGGAGGAAAATCCCCCTGTACGAAATGACTCAACGGCGGATCGAACTCGGTACCTTAGGATCACAAGTCCGACGCTCCACCGATTGAGTTATCTGTTCAAGAGTCAGAATAGCGAACAGAGAACGAAAGTGCATTCCACGAAGTTGAGGCTTAGCTTCAGTTTTCAGTTGAGGCTTAAAGTGAGAAAATGCACCTGTCATAACATATTATTTCATACGAAGGAATGTTCCGCGATCGGGCATCAGATGCAGAGCAGAGTTGTCGAGAAGGTACGTGATTTTGGAGCAACTGTTCAATGAAGCTTTCGTATCATTCATGAATTTGCAGCCCAAATGTGACTGATTATTTTCTCGACAGGCAACCAGAGGAGGGAGTGAAGGAGGGGAGAGACGTAAGACGAGGTTGAGGAACCGAAAATAAGTCGTGCTGAGTGATTCTGAACCTTCTAAAGTCTGGACAGTAAGAAGCTTAATTAGGCAGCCAGGAGAAAGTTGTAGTTGTAGACGGGCGCGATAGCCTAGTGGATAAGGCAACGGACTTCTAATCTTGATGGTCCTGAAGACACGAGTTCACATCCTGACGGCGTGCGATTTTTACGACTCTCCCAGGTCAACTTATATCCACACCTGCTAGTAGCTTATTTCCTTACATGTATGCAGATATGCAGAAGATCAAATATACACGATAAAGATCCTATAACTCATGTCCGAAGTTAGGTTGCGGAAACATGAACATTCACGGCGTCTATTAAAAAGGTGGCGCTGCACTGGGGCGACGAGCTCTCCCCGTGGAGTGTAGCCCGAATATCACGCAGAGAAAATTTATCGTAACAATAAAGTATATAAAATAAAATTAAAATAAATCAATAAAATAGTAGTCAAGACGATATAATGCAAGAGCTCAGAGCAGAGATTTTGTCGTATCCTGTGAGAGAAAATGCCAGATGGAACTGATTCGGCGTGGCTCAAGGTAACAGATCTGAGAGATGTAGGAAATGTGCCTCTTTAAAAGATAGAGTTCAATCAAGGTAAATACTGAGGTTTCGGTCATGTTTTTTAAATATAATTATTCAACCCTTTCATCAAATGGATGGATAGTGGACGTGGCAGAGCCTCAAGGGACGCCGATGAACAATGGAGGTCATTTGTCTTGTCACGTTTTGCTTCCGTGAACGAAGTTTATAATTCACAACATTCAAATTTTGGTACGATTGTTTAAAGACAAATGTACATTTCTATCTACAAAGAGAGCAAGATCTCTTATATATGATTCATGAGGCAGACTTTGCTAAGTTGATCTAGTAATCATACGAAAAACGTCTTCAGTCTTATTTTCCTTCGACTTGTCCCTCTCAAAACAAAAGATAGCAAAATTATTAAGTGTGTTTGTGTTAAATAATTCAGATTAAATATGATTTTATTCAACTGCTTGCAAGTTCTTTAATATCTACCTAACTGTTTTAGACAATCTACTTAGTCTGAGGAGGCTTTTAAGGAATTCATGTCAGAATAATTTATTTTCATTTTCACTTATACATAGTTTTGTTTTCAGAGTAATTAAGCCCTAATGGCTTAGATGCTAGAACTGGTGGTTTTTTTGTTTTTTTCCCATTTGTTCATCTGTTTAGTGTGTTCATGTTAATCAGTTAATTTTCTGAAAAAACACACACACACGCGCGCGCGCGCGCGTACTTCGGTGCAAGCCCGCAAAATCCGCCTCCATTATACCCGCCCCTCGTCTACGATCAATTTTAGTGAAAACATGTTAAATCAATGAACGAAGGAACGAACACACACACACACACACACACACACACAGACACACATACACACACAGACACGCACACAAACGCACGCACGCACACACACACACACACACACATGCACGCACATACCCGTATGAACGAATGCACACACACACACGCACGCACGCACACTCGCACAAACACGGGCGCATGTTCAAATGCATATCCACATACAGTTTTAGGCTTGGACACACAAACTGACAAATATACGACACACACACGCACGCACACACACACACACACACACACCACACACACAGACACACAGTCTCCTAGGTCAACTTATGTGCACACACACACACACACACACACACACACACACACACACGCACACACGTGCACAAACTGACAAGGGTTGAGAACACACCTGCATACACGCACGAACACACGCATGGCCACAAAAGCACGAACGCAGGCACACACACACGCACACACAAAGACACACACACACACAGACACACACACACACAAATACACACACATACATACACACGCACACGTGCACAAACTGACAAGGGTTGTTTGGGTGTTTGTAATACTTCTATGACTATGCATCATTGTCATAGTTTTCCGTACATTATAAAACAGACCATTGGAATGTTCTTATCGACAGTCCTTTTCTTCTTTTTATCACGGAATGTGTTGTTTTTTTGGTCACTTTTGTATGAATTCTCCTTTTTATGAGTATAGGCCAGGTGTTCCTAAATATATCGCATTTCCTACACAGTTGTACATCTTACGTTGAACTGGTTAAGTTTCTGAACTGAAGAACGGTTGTGTGTTTATCATTAAACTGGTAAATATCTGAGCTAAGCAACATGGCTTTCTCTCACCTAACAACAATCGCACTGAATGTTGACAAAACGTTAGGAAACACTTCCATTCAGCGAATAAATGCGAGTGCCAACATAGCTACCATAAATATAGGTGTTGGAAAGAATACGTCCATTCCTGAGGGATGCAAACAAGTTGTTTTCACTGAGATGGATTTCATACCTTGGAACAACCCGGATAACATCGTGAGTGCAGAAGTAGAAGCCATTGCAAATAGAATGAAGGATATCGTGCTTGTATTCATGTTTCTGATTGGTGGACCAGGAAACGTCATCAACATGGCGGTGTTCTACAAACAGGGCCTCAAGGATCGTGTCAACCTGTGTCTCTTTGCTCTGGCCTTAGCTGATGAACAGTATTTAATCGTTTCGATGTTTGTTCACGCTGAACAAGTTCATTTGCAGTTCACATCAACAGAAATATACGGTCCCATGTTCACCTTCATGACTAACAACTACTTAGCAGGCTTCTTAGGCGCTCTCTACGTTTCTCTTGTCCTTTCTGCCATCATTGCTAGCGAGAGGTGTATCTGCATCCTCAATCCTCTCAAATTTAAGACTCTGATGCGCACTAAGACAATGCTAATAATCATCATTGTTATCTATTTTGTAGTAACAGGTCCAGTTTTCATCATCACTACCCGAATAAACATTGGGTGTATTTATGATCCAGCAGCTGGTGTTCTTTTGCTAAAGACACCAGTTCTCGGAGAATTTTACAGAAAGAATCAGGAACTCGTCAACTATATTGATAGTTTTATATATGGCGCTGGCCTGCCTGGAATAGTGATGACAGTGGTAATAACGACAACAATAATCACTGCGTGGAAACTTCGTCAGGTGGTGACATGGCGTGCTGAAATATCTTCATCATCTCAGTTATCTTCCCAGGAGGTTGCTCTCACCAAAATGTTGATTGGCAGTTCCATATTATTTATTGCGTGTGTTTTTCCTTTTGCTGTTACCCGTGTATGCTGGCTCATTTTCCCAGAATTGAACACTGGAAGACGGAATCAAAATTTATATCTCACCTCTCTCTGGTTGAATAAGGTGTTGACGTACTTTAACTGCAGTTTGAACTTCTTTGTGTACTACGGCATGGGGTCCAGATATAGAGCAACATTCTGGAAATTGTTTTGCAGGAGAGGAAAGGCAGATAAAGGTAAGGAATTGAATGGCTCTGCCCAGTAAACCATGGCTGTGTTGAAAGGAAATCTCACTGATCAGGCTAGATCACGTGTATCCAAAGTGTCTCAGCTATCATAATTTCAGTTTCAGTTTCAGTTTTCTCTAGGAGGTGTCACAGCGTTCGGAACAATCCACAATTATACGCTACACCACACCTGACAAGCGGATGCTTGTCCAGCTGCACAATCCATTGTGCTGCAACAAGCCTCAGGAGCATGATGGGTATTTTTGTGTTTTCAACTTCCACTGAATGCTGACATGAATCACAGGATCTTTATTGAGCATATTTGATCTTCTGCATGTGTGCAGGTACGGGACTTCGGTTTCTGTCTCATCCAAAGGACTTGCGGGGAGAGTGGACTCAGAACCAATGTTAACTCTGGGTGAAAAATCCCCCCTGTACAGAACCAACTCAACTGCGGATGGACTCGGTACCTCAGGCAACCATTAAATCAGCATGTTCCTGTCCTTATGATAATGAACAATCGTCAATGATTCTTTTCTCATGAGTTTTTGTTCTCCTCTTCTTGGTAGAGCATGTATTTTTATGTTTTGCTTTTTTCATCAACCCAAAAACAAGCAAACCAAAAATCCTCAACTAACTTTATAGCCTGCATGTGTCAGTAATAACAGAACTTGACTTTAGCTAATGTATCTTTCTGTCAGAACAGTTTCCGTTTGAAGTTTTAGGTTTTCCCAAGGATTTTACAGAACGATCAGAATATTCCATACTCGCTAAATCAAATCTGCCAAGCATATGCTTGACCAATTGCATAACCCAATGCGCTACGTCAATATTCGAGTGCATGCTAGATATTTTCGTGTTTCCGCAACCCATCGAACACTGACATGGCTTACGGGATATTTAACGTGTGTACGTGATCTTCTGCATGCGTGTATACACGGGACTTCCATATTCGGATTTCGGACTCATCCGAAAGAACAGCGGGTGAACAGAGTCAGAACCTATGTTAATTCTGATGGAAAAATCCATCTGGACAAAACGGCTCATCGATCGATCGAACACACGACCTTAGGATCACGAGTCAGATGCTCCACCGATTGAACTATACGGCCCCCTGAACTATGGATGTGAAAGGAGTGAAATAACTATCTGATGGTGATTATGTGGGACATAATATCTTTCAGTATGGGCTTTTGTTCACACAGTAAACAACAATAGAGAAAAATTACAAAAAACGACAACAATAGTTGCACTCAGAAAACAAGGCCAAGAAGGTAGCGAAGGCTCTGTGATGGAATTGAAAGTTGGGATAATTACCCCAATGCTCTACAGAAGGCTAGGTGACTTGATGGTATAGTGTCAGTGTGTCCAGCTAGAGATCGAAAAGTGGTGGGTTCGAATGACCGATGTTATTAGCCATTCCCGGTGTTAACATTTCTGTTGACTCCAATCCATGAAAGTGGTGGCATGGTGGTCTAGCGATAATGCACCCGGATAGAAATTGAATGGACATGGGTTCGAATCCTGTTCGGAGCCTAGACCTTTCCCCCATCCACTAGACACGAGGTGGTGTGGTCTGGGTGCTAGTCTTTCGGATAATACGATAAACAGAGGTCCCGTGTGTAACACGCATTCAGCGCACGTAAAAGAACCCACGGCAACAAAAAAGTTGTCCCTGGCCAAATTCTGTAGAAAACTGCAGTACTGATCTCAAACTGATAAATAAATCAGATGAAACGGGAAGAAGAAAGAAAAAAGAGAGAGAAAGGGGGTGGGGTGGGGGTGGGGGTGGGTGTGTATTTAAGGTCGTTCCTTTAATTTGTAAAACTTCTACATCCTGGGATCTGGATATAAGAAAATACCATCCCTGGAAGTAGCGCTGCCGGTTATTTAATTTTGTTGTTTTTACTAAGAAAAAAGAAAATGTGCAAGATAATTCTCTCTCATAGGGATGTCTCTGCTGCTGAGCTGCTATTGGCTCTAGAAGAAGAACAAAAAACACTTCCATCATCATCATCATCGTCAGCCATTTTGCCAAGCAAAGGAGATTGCATACCACCTCTTAATTTTACGCTTTTGTCTGCATTTGCGGACATCCTCCTTTTAAGCGTACTCAGCCAATGTCCTCACTTGAGGACATCGGTTTAAAAAAAAATGTAATGGCTCGATTACGTGGTGAATACATATCTAACACTGATTGGCCGATAGCTAAGCCAATCGTGGTCAGTTTGACACGCAGCCTGCGCGTGTGAGAGATTATTTATAGCTATAAGCAGCTATTCTCAGAAGTGACTAGCAGTACTTGGCTTATTGTGGTTGATTTCGTCATCATTTTTGGGTCACCAGTGGGATAATATTTGCACCAAGACTATGCGTGCATTACTTTTCATGTTTTACATAATAATGGTTCAATGTCTTGTACTTCTTTACACCAAAGTTCGTAGCTCTATGGTTTCTTTTTTTCTCTTTTTTTTCCCGACGCATACAAATGGGTGGTTTTCTGGGATTTTCGGATCTGAAAACAGCTGGCATGGAAAATGCTCCATCACCATCACCTAGCCAAGAAAGCTGAAAGGATCTGAAACAGCTTAGTAAGAGGGTGCAAGAAACGGCACGAGAGAACTGGCGACTCTCAAAAGACCTACATTGCCGGGCCTTTAGGAAAATAAAACTCTCTCGTAGCGGAGTGACTTGTTTGCCCTCTGGCCATTTTATTACCTGTGAAACCTGCTCCGAGATATTTGAGAATTGTCCAAGCTGTGGCAAAACTATCATAGGAAGAGTACGCACTTATTTATAAGTGGCAGTTTTTATTACAATGGTTCTAGTGTGCATTTTTTGTGATTTTTTTGTATTGCTGTTGAGAGAATGAAAGGGAAGATGTTTGAATGTATTTACACCGAATCTGTGAAAATTAAAATTGAAAATAAATGAACATACTAAACTATTCATAAGGGCAATGCACACACATATGATGCACATACGCAAACACATGTGCGTGTACATAGTGTGCACGCACACACACACACACACACACACAAACACAGAAGTCAAATACATAGTGGTTATGAACATGAAATAAATATGCGGGGTTTTTTGTATGCATGGATACACATGAGTGTATACTGTGTAATGAATGATTTCTGTTATTTTGTTTGTTTGTTTTGTTTTTTGTTTGTTTTGCGAAGAAGGTTACAAGTGTGTAAATGAAACATTATCAATGTGTAAAGGAAACATTGTCAATGTGTGAATCTGTTTATAACATGTCTGGTGCAGATCTCTATATATATGCTTCTCTGTGTGGAGATTTCAATTTTATGTATGTGTCTGTGTCCCATGCAGATTTGTGTCCTATATCAAAATGTGTATTATATGAAATTGTAACAATAATGTAATTTTATTTTAAAGGAAAAAGAACCCTGTCAGTTTGAAAATATTGTTGTGCTAAACTTACCTTGAAAAATCCAAAGTGAACATTTTTATACATACTTCTTACCACTGCGCTGAAAAATACTTGAGAATATTGACTTCAGATTTGGCAATATGACCCCCCCCCCTCCCTCACGTACCCAAGCCCACACATACGCTTTTTATATAGATTTGAAGTGGTTTTGTTTGTGTATCAGTTAAAGACACAGCTGGGGGTATATAAGGCAGGAAACGAGTGGTTTAGTGGATTCGTCTCCCATATCACTTTGTGGGTGCGGACGTTAAACTCCTATAGTACCGTACCGTTTGGTGGGCCAGTTGAATTCAAACGCTTAGCGCGCAGGTTGGCTGTCGGCTCTGCTCTGATGGGTTTTTTTGCGGATTTCTCGTTATTTCGGCTAATTACTTAAGTGAAACATTGCACAGAATAATGTCTCATACACTATGTTTAGAAAAGTGAAGGATCTTTACGGAAGAGAATGGTGGTTTGCTGTTATTTGAAAGAACGCTATTCCCCATACCGCGTTGAGCGTGTGAGTCATACGACCCGATTCCTGGGATCGGTTGTTAGGGCTTTAAGATATTACCCCAACTTTTATTGTTGTCTGACCCCAATGCTCATATGTGGGGCAAAAAGGGTCTTGGAGAAGGATGGTTCTTCTTGGAGCATCACACCTGAAGTCATTTATTACTCTTGGAGAGATCGAGATCGAGGGAGCTGAAGTAACTTGTGGTATTATGTTGTCATATGGGGCTGTTCCCATATCGTTTGAAACTCCAAATAGTTCAACAAGATGTTGAACTTTCAAGTTTTGGTTGATTACATTCTTGGACTCTAAAATTAATGTCATTTCATTTGTTATCTTTAGTTTGAAAGAATTTGTCAACAGGATGTTGAACTTTCAGGTTTTTAGTTGATTATATTCTTGGACTCTAAAATTAATGTAATTTCATTTGTTATCTTTAGTTTGAAAGAATTTGTCAACAGGATGTTGAACTTTCAGGTTTTCGGTTGATTATATTCTTGGACTCTTAAAATTCATGTAATTTCATTTGTTATCTTTAGTTTGAAAGAATTTGTCCATTTCCACTTACAATGGGGGACGTGGTATTATGTCGTCATATGGGGTTGTTCCCATATCGTTTGAAACTCCAAATAATTCACGTGTGTTCTCAGCATCATGGCGGCCTGAGAGTTGTTATTGCACCAGTCTGTGACCGATGCCTGGCATCCACTGGCAGCATGCATACACCACAAAAGACCCGGACATGCCCCGACACCACATAGACAACAGATGCTTTATTGTATTGTGGAGATAACGGCAGAACTGCGCATGTTTTTTGCTGTGTCAGGGCCCAGTCTACGCCGTTGGCAACAGTGAGGAAGGTTTTGTGACCGGCAGTAAGGATGGCAGTGTCAAACTGTGGGACACAGACTTCAAACCCATCTCCACCGTCAACCTGGTCAACGCTCCAGGGGGGTACAAAGGTAACTGCCCTTCATTCTTCACATAACAATACTTACTTGCACGTTCTATATCAACGATATTTTTTCCCCCCATCGTCTGCCAAATCACTTAGTGGGTGCAGATGTAAAACCCTAACTAATCAATGATTCTTCACGTCTAACTCTTAACACTGGGTACTTGTAAGGATAATTTTCTGATTTAATTGATTACAAGCTGGCTTCTGTATGGTCTAATACTGTATATTATCAACTCCTTGTCATTTTTGTACATTTATTGAATATATATACATTTCTCCGTTTCCTGTGTTCCCCCAGAGAAAAGGAAACGTCTGCACATTGTATGGTTTCTTTGTAGATGTGAGTTTGTTTGTTTGTTTGTGTGTTTGTTTTTTAATACATGAGTGACCAATAAGTGTCACAGCCTCTTTTTGTGGATTATGCAAAATATCTGTTCTCTTTCAGACTGTGTTTCTCTCTGATAAGAAACAGTCATTTTTGCTATCTCCAGCTAGTGCTTTGTGCATGTGTGTGTGCGTGTGTGTGTGTGTGCACCTTTATGCTTGCGTGCATGTCTTTGTGTGATTTATTTTTATGACTGTCAAGTTTTCTTTCTCAGATTTATTGAGTGTGTTGTGTCTTTAGCTATACATATCTGAACGATTTTGTACCTGCTTCAAGCTCTTTCAGTAAAAGCTTCAATAAGATAACTGTTGCTATTATAAGAAAGAATGTATATGAATTCAGTGAAGAGAGAAAAAAGTTCAGGGAAAAAACAACAACCTCACAGCACAGAGAAAACGGACATGAAAGAAAAATGTTGTGAAAGCTTGTGCTTGTTGTTGTTGATCATATTTTTGTGGTATATTTTCGTGTGGGCGCCATGGCCGAGTGGTTAAGGCGACTGACTTCTAATCCTGATGGTCCTGAAGTCGTGGGTTCGAATCCCGGCG
>JAVDPJ010424441.1:0-10285 GCA_034780015.1 Urosalpinx cinerea
CGCTAAAAATATGGCCCCAAACGTCTGACGTAGCTCCGCACTCGCCCACGTAAGCGTCGTGACCACTGAGATACGCAATTGCGTAACTACGTCATACGTAGGCTTTCCGCGTTCGTAAGTCTATGCGCAAGTCGGACCATTTACGCATTCGACAAGACCTCCGCCCCTGATGTTTATACCACTAACAAAGCTAGCTGTGATTTTCAGGCAGGAACTGGTATAGAGAGAGAAAGGGGTGGGGAAGGTGGGGGTGGAGGTGTTGGAAACGGGGAAGATGGATTCACTCAGATAAAACCTTCAATCAGTTCAGCTATTATTCTGCACATTAAATTTCTTGCAATTACATCCAATAAAATGCAGGTTTAGTCCACAACATAAACAATAGCATGCAATAACGCAACTTTGTTTAAAAACTTCAGTCACACATGTATTAATCAATAGAAGGCAACCACAAATTCAAATTAAAAAAAGAAAGAAAGAAAGAAAAAAAAAGATGAACATCAACAAAGAACTGTTTTCAAAATCTCAGCAATACTACTTTGAAAAAAGAAAACTGTACAAATAACAACATTGGAGGAGAAAATAAATGGCAATAAAAACAACAACAAATACCCACTCCAGTGAACACTTTTGTGACTCTGCCACTCTCAGTTTTAATTAAAAAAAAAACACATTTTTTTTTTTTTTTTTCCACACGGATAACACATTAAAAGTTGCTAAAAGAAAACTGGAATCAAAATCCAACAAGGCAACAGCAACAACGTGTGTCAATCTGATGTGGCAAAATCCAAAACTGGAATCAAATCCAAAACACAACTTCAACAAGGCAACAGCAGCCAATCTGAATTTGCAGAGCTCCTGCAGGATTTCTTCTTCTTCTCCTAACAGGTAACGCATAAAAAAAGTCGCGAAAAAGAACAAGAATCCAAATCCAAAACTGGAATAAAAAACAATCAAAGCACACAACTCCCAACAAGGCTGCAACAGCAGCCAACAACGTGTGTGTCAACCTGAATCGGCACAGCTCCCATCAGCTCAGCGCAATCCCGTCTCATTTCCACGACTTCCCACGTCTCCTCCTCCGTCATCTGCAAGCTGTCTCCTTCCGCCAGACCGGACACTTCAAACCCCTCCGACCCATCCCCCTCTGAGCCGCTCTCTTTGCAGGGGGGGTCTTCTTTCTTTGGACGGCTGTCACTCTGGGCAGCTGTCACAGCTTTGGGGGCGGAGTCTTCTTCTTTGCGGGCGGAGACATCTTGGAGAAAAGAGTGGTCTTTGTGGGAGGAGTCTTCTTTCCTTTGACGGCTGTCACTCTGGGCAGCCGTCACAGCTTTGGGGGCGGAGTCTTCTTTGTTAATAAAGGAATCCTCTACGAGCGTGGAGTCATCTTGGTGGGCATACATCCCTTTGTTTGTTGCAGGTAAACAAACGTGACTGTCCAGTTCTGACGTGTGTAATGTCTGTTTGCCGTCTTGGCCGTCTTTCTGGGCTGTGCTCAACTTCCCATTTTCCTCCGACTCCTGCTCTGGTACAGCCCCTTCATCATTTGCACTGCCTGAGTTCTCTGCTGTTGTCTTTGATACATTTCCATTGTGAAATTTCCTCTTAGTTTGTGTGCTTTTCATTTCTTTGTCAACTTGTTGCGTTTCTTCAGATTTCTGACTGAGGTCATTTTTGTTTGCATCTCTGGTCATCTCTTCTTCCGTACCGTCACAAAAACTTGTTTCTTCTTTCGTGCGAGCACTGATATGGTTTTGGTTTGCCTCCTCCTCTATGTTGGTTGTTTCGCAGCTCAGGCCATGTTCTGTTGGAGAATGGTTCTCTGCATTTCTACAACCTGTGTCGTTTTTCTTCTTGTTCAATGCCATTTCTTCCGGAACACCCACTCTGCTACTTTCGGCCAATCCTAGTCCAGTTTTCACGTGGTCTTTATCATATTCACAACCCGGGTGATTATCCTTCTCCTTTGTATCAGGGCCTGGTTCAGACATTTGTTCTTGTCCGACTGTCCTTTGATTCGATTCTACTTTCTGATCCTCTTCTGTTGCAGTGTTAAGATTTACGCTGGTTGCATTCTCTGTTGAATCTTGTACGGTGTCTGCAGCCTGGCTCTTTCTGCTATCAACGACCAAGACATGGAGATGGTTGTGTTGAGCAGAGTTACAACCATCTTCGACCGTATCCAAAGGATCAGTCTGGGTCACCACATCTGCCACGCCTCGCCTGCCGTCTTGAAGTTTCAGGTTGGTGAAATCATCCCCATCTTGTGTCCCTGTCTCCTTTTCAGGATCTGACGTTCTTGCAAAGAGGTTTGTCACCTGAACGTCTGCGTGTTCACTGACGTCTGGGGCAGCTCCACAAGAGGGGAGGATTGTGCATTCCTCAGTGACGTCGCGATTTAGATCCTCAGTTTGGCTGGCTCGGGTTTGTGTGGTCTGGCCCGGAGGAAGCAATTTGCTGTGAGAGTCTGCGGATTTTGAGGGAGAGGTTTCTTCAACAGTGGTGGTGATACTACTCTCTAAACAAACTGTGTGGGCAGCGTTGTCTTCCCAGGCGCAGACCACTGTCCTTACGCTTCCTTCCTTTCCAGCCTTTTGCGTCTCATCTCCCCTGGCATGCCTGTTCTCCTCCTCCTCCTTGACAGATGTGACCGGATTTTCTAGCTCTGTACATTTTCGTATTACCACTGGACTGTCCCCACGGCTGTTGTTTGGTTTTTCGTTTCCTGGCTCTAGCTCTATTTCTTCTATACTCTTCACACTGGTTCTATCTGGTTCATCCGCATTCACTGAGTCGCGTTCTGTGTTATCCATTTTCTGCTGTCTGGCCTTGTTTTGCTCATCCTCATTCCGTGGCTCCAGTTTTTCTTTCATGTCCGTATCAGCCAGTGCTTCGTTTTTCCTCTCTCTGCATTCTGTAGATCCAGGCTGACCTGAAGGATCAAACAGGTTGTGTTCAACATGGATGTCTGCACAGCCTCTAGAAGCAGAATCAGAAGAATTCGCCTGTAATGAAGTACTGGCCAGAGATTCAGTTTGCTCCTGCTGGAGTAGTGAAACACGGCTGATGGACGCAGCTTGCGACCCATCTGGCAGAGGAAGCGCTAGATCGCGAGCAATGGCGGCTTCAGCGTCATTCGCCCCTCGTGGTTGGAGCGCTAGATCCTGAGCGGCAGCAGATTCAGCATCAGCTGGTCGGTCCTCCTCTTCAGTCCTCAGTTCAGTGGAGCTGTGGGCGACTTCAGTGTTGCTGATACCACTGTCGCAGGCCAGGTTCATGTCACTGGAGGTGTCGGCACCTACGCTGCCATTCCTGCTGCCGCCCTCCCCTGCCTCCCACAGGGCACTGATGGCGCTGTCGCAGGACCGCACGTCCACAGACTCCGTCCCGGAGTGGACCCTGCCTGAGTGGCTGCCAGTCGCCGAGTTCTGGTTTACCATTGCTGAAGCGTCCTCTTCAGTGTATCCCTGAGACCTGGAGGTTGTTGCCGAGCGTGGGTGGTGCTGCAGCAGTCCCGTGTCTGAGGAAGTGTCCGAGGTGTGGGTGAGCTCTGAGGCTCTGTGGTCCATCAGGCTGGCCAAGGAATGGGTCCTTCGGGTCCTGGTCTCCCTCATCACGTCTCTGCTGCCCGATTCCTGTTCTGAGCTCTGTCCACTTTCGTGGGAACCGGGTCTTGCAGGAGGGTCCGAGTTTGCGCCACTGCCGCCGCTAAGGGTCATACTGCCAGCGGTTGTGCTGGTCTTGACCTCCCACCTGTCCAAACCCTGACGACGGTCGACTTCTCTCCCCTCTTGTAACGTCTCAAACCCACCAGAGATGTGGTAGCTTTTCTCAACCGTCTGGTGAGTGTCGTTATTTCCCTGACGGTGATTGTCACTATGAAAGGTTTCTCCAAGCCTAGAGCTGATGTCCTGAAGGGCACTGTAAGATGCTGCATCTTCCTGCCAGGCTTCGATGAAGGTGTCATTGTCGTTTGGTGCTAAAGGTACTGTTTGTTGTGGAATAGTGTACGCAGGGCTACGCGAGTGCCTTGGTGCTTCAGAACCGTCACGAGCAGCATCAGGGTGCTCTAACTGCTGGGTTACAACCCCTGCATGATTTGAGGCATATTTTGGGGTGCTTGTTTGTTGTTCTTCACTATTTTTCATGGGGTCAAGGTTCTCCTCTGTTTTGACCTGAAAGTACCCGTCTTCAGCGTTATGCACTACCATGGAACTAATGAACATCTCATTCACAGGGTTTTTACTGAGAAAAGGTTGATCAGACTCCATAGTGACTGCAGGTTGATCAGACTCCATAGTGACTGCAGGTTGATCAGACTCCATAGTGACTGCAGGTTTAGACTCCATAGTGACTGCAGGTTTAGACTCCATACTGACTGCAGGTTTATCATTAGTTTCAACACTGATTCCAGGTTTACCATCAGCTTCAACATCGACTGTATGTTTATCATCAGCTTCAACATCGACTGGATGTTTATCACAGGACTCAGCAGATGCAGGTGGTTGGTTACAGCCCTGAGTGGGGAAGGGAGATTTCTCCAGTGACTGCTGGTGACTGATCACATCATCCACACCGGCTGGTAAGACGTGCCCCTCGGACTCCTTTGAGGCAGCCGATGTCTGAAGCCCTACCTTGGTGAAGACGGTCTCATCGCGTGATTCTTCTGGGACCTCTGCATTCCCTGACTTAACGAGCCGTTCATCTGGTACAGATGGTCTACTATCAGTATTATCTCCAAGATTCTTTGAAGCGTCTCTGGAATCAGCGGCTGACTTGATATGAGCATCTGACCTGGGCTGAAGGTTCTCAACACTTTGAATGGTTTGCATTTCCATTTCTGACTTGTCGGCATTTTCTGCGTCTCCTACGATGTGTGCTGAATCTTCTGAAAGTATTTTCTGATCAACCTGTGCGGGATCTACATTAGTTTCACAGGGCACCGCATCTGTGCGTTCCAAGCACTGGCCTCGTTCCTTTTCATTTCTCAAAGCCTTTTTGTCACTGGCAGCTTCTGGGTCATTTTGGGAGGATGTAGGATCTTCAACGTGCTGTGCAGGGCTGGGAAGTATTTTCTGTTGATTGATCAGTACTACTGAGTCTTCAATATCATCTGTGTTTGTTTCTGACACTCGACTGTCCCTCTCTTCTACCAGCTGTTTCTGGCTACCTACACCACTAGGCTTGAGTGATGGTCTCTCTTCTCCAAGTCCCAGGTCTTCGGATCCGCTCTTCTCAACCACCCCGGGTGATGTCAGGGACGGATGTTCATCTACATGGCAGTTTTTTCCAAGGAGAGATTCATCCTGTGCATTCTTGAACTCTGTAGTCATCAGGTCTGCCTTGATGACTCCCTTGGATTCCGACTGATCTGGATCAGGAAAAGCTGATGTTTTCTCTACCCTCTCCACGTTTTCATAGCTGGGGTTCTTCTTCACTTGCGTACTTTCACTGCTGGAACTCTTTCCCCGCATGTCAATATTCTCCTCTTTTTCAGACTTTCTGCCTTTTGCAGAGGGAGGGGACACATTTTTGGGTTGAGGATAAGGGATGTTGTCATACACCGGAACCTTCTTGGTTTCAACCCCACCCCCACCTGGGCTGCTATCCTTTGAGGGTTTTGCTGCGTCATTCATGCTTGCTTGTTCGCATGTTATCTCCGATGTCTGAACGTTACTGTCTTTATTCTCACTTTCTGGTCTGTCCTGTGTGGTGGAGCTGTCAGGAATGCTACTATCCCTCCACGCTTTCCGCCAGACTTCCCGAGCTGTGTCTAGATCAAAAGAAGCATCCGCCATCTTGCCAGTGCTAGTTATCTGGGGGGAAAATGATCTCATGCCAACCTTCTGACTTTTGCTCTGAACAGAAGAAGGCCTGTGGATTTCTGCAGCCGTTACCACGGGTTCCTTGGCGAGGGGAGAAATAGGGAGCTGCCTCACCACGTCCCCTTCCCCATACTTGGACATCTTGAGGTGGGGGGATAAGTTGATGGCGGTCTTGGGATGAGCCACTCCACTCCTTGCCACCTCTCCCATCACCAGTGACTTGTGCATGGGTGTGGGCAGGGCGGGTGGAGTCCTCACGGCCACATCCCCACCGTGCCCCTGCCCCCACCCTTCCTGAAGCCGGCTATGGACGGGGCTGTAGGACAGCGGAGAGGGCTCGCTGGTACGCCAACCCTGCTGCACAAGCGAAGCTCTGGGAAATCTCTTGTTCAGGCCGGGTGGCTGCTGATGGCTGTTCTGGTAGTGTCTGCTACGGAACGCGTCCTGCAAGGCACTCATGAAATGGGAGTTTCCGCTCATCTGTAAGTGAGACAGTGGAAAGGATTCTTCTCTCTTGCCGTCTGTAGTAGGAGCCGGGGTCTGTGCAGAAAACGCCCTGCTCAGAAGACTCTGCTGCGAGTCGGTGTAGAAGCTAGCTGTCTGATCCGCTTTAGTCTGTGGTAAACCTGTCTGCATAGGGTTCATGTCGGAATTGTGAGAAAAATCGTCCGAAACAGGTTGCAGGGTTATAGATGACGGGGTTGAAAAATTAGGACTGGCAACAGACCCCGACCCTGGCTTGGGCCTTGTAGCTGAGGCAGGCATCATGAACGGAGGAGCTAAAGGGTTCAGGCTCTGGCCAGAGGACTTGGGTCCTGAGCTTGACGACCCCCCACGCTGGCTTCCCGGGGTCATCCCTGATGATGATCCCACAGCTGAACTTTTCTGCTGGGCCTCTGGTTCGACTGACTTCGCCTCGGGCCACGTTAGTTGTGGGGCTGAAGTCAGGGAGTCAGGGGTCAACCCTGGACTGCTTGTTGGAAAGTGCGCCCAACCAAAGGAGGAGGACACCTGCTGACTGTCTCCTTCTTTCGGAGGTGCTGTGTTGCCTCCATCTCCATGACCCGAATTCTGACTGCCTGTTGATGATCCTCCGCTGAATTTAGGACACGCGCCTGTGTATGTCTGTGTTGTCTCCTCTGTGGGGACACCACCACCAGCCGGGCCTGACCTGAATCCTTTGGGACTCGAGGAGGGACCCTGATGCCAGACACTGTCACTGACGGGTCTGCACCTCCCTGCGTCGTCCCCCTTCTGGCTGGAGTCTTGTTGTTCTAGCGACTTTTTGGGGGCCTCTTTGGAATCGTCACAGGCAGGGGACCACAGTGCAGACTGGTCATAGCCTTCTCTCCTCATACTTTTGGAATCCGTGGCCGCGTATTTTTCAGAGGAGAACCGTTTATGTTTCTTGAGGTCCTCTTGTCGACTGCTGGCCTGTTCGGGGCTGCCATAGTCCACACTTTTGGCAGGTTTTGTTCCACTCTTCTGTCCCGAGTTTCTGGCTCTGTTAGAGAGGTGAAGCATGGACCTCACCATGTCGAATCCCCTGAAGCTTCTCTTGCCCTCGTCGCCTGTAGTCATGCCCTCCTTTGTGGGAGAGCTCTCCTCCCTGTCTTTCTCCCTGGACCTCTGAGAGTAGGGCGCAATGAGGAAGACGGGAGGTTTCAGCATGACACCGGTCACTGGGTCTGTGGGTGGGGGTGGTGGTGGGGGTGGGAGATCGGCGGAGCTCTCGACAAGATTCGTCCCAGACATCATCACCCCCTGACAGTCAGGTTCACTCTGAGTTCTACCACCACCGTACAGATCAACCCGGTTCCGCAACGCTTCAGCGTGAGGGTTTAACTGGAGCTGTGCCGGGATTTCTTCCGACACCTGTTGCAGCTTAGGAGGGGCCCTCCAATCCGTTTCCACAACGCTCTCATACAGCCCCTCATCCTCTGACAAGCTTTCCTGGCGAGCGAGGTGTGCCGGAGAAAGGCCAGCTGCCTGGAAAGAGTACAGGGCGGAGGATGGATGCTGACCCTTCAGGCCTCCATCCTCCTCCCCCATCAGCGGGGCATCGCCCTCGGACAGCAGCCCAGGAGAGGAGGCGCTCCTTATGGCCTGCTCCAGAGCGGAAATCACGCTCTTCTCTTCCGCCGAGATGGAACCCACAGGCGTATCTTGGCTTCCTTCCTCACAATGTTTTGTCCTGTCTACGATCATCTGAGTTCTACTGTCCGCAAGGTCTTCCTGGCTGGAGAAGGTGAAGTTCTCGTACACCTCCCCTAAGGGACTGTGGAAGTTCTGGCAGGAGGAGACGTCAGAGAAAGAGCTGGTGATGAGGAACTCACTGCTGGCCATGGAAATGGTGGGGCAAGCTGCCGCTACTAGTGGGGTCACCTCGCTTCTGCTCTGGGGGGGTAACCCCAGACCCTTCTTCTGGTCCGCGGCTGACTTGGACCCGCAGCAGCTCTGAGCAGGCGAAGAAGACACCGCCGCTTCCTTCCCCTCGGGATCTTTGGCAGTCGTCGCTGATGAGTCGGTCTGAGGCTTCCTCTCCGACGTTGCGTCTACCAGCGTTTCGAAATCGGAGATGCTGGTCGGAGCTGAGCTCAACTCCGAGCAGGCTTCTCTCTCCGCTTCTGTGACTGACGCGGAGTCAGGAGGTTCGACTCTAACGTCTGTCTTCTTCAACTTTGTCTTGGCGTCTAAGGTGGGTAACATTTCACAAGACGGTGTCATCCTCACGGTGTCAGGATTCTCCAGGACTGTTGTGGGCTGGCCCTCGTTGGTTTCCCCTGATCTTGCTTCTCGGTCTTCTTTCAGCGCAGTTTCCATTTCTTGCTGGAAGGACGTGTCGATGAAAGCGTGACATTCATCAGACGACACCTTCCCCGGTTCTGAAAGCTCGTCGCTACACAGACTGCTTTCTTTCCTGGGCGTTCCTCCTTCATCCTTCTCCACTATGCTCACTTCTTCTCTGGCCGCTTGCTCAAAAACTGGCGTCATCATCTCCTCAGACGCGGTAGTCCCAGAGAATTCCAGGACACTTCTCTCCTCAGAGGGGAGGAGGGCCATCCCTTCCTGAACATGTACAGAAGGGTCAAGTAAGGAAAGAGAGGAACTAGGGGGTAAGGCGGGGTGGTGGGATGGTGGTGGTACAGCGGTGGGAGGGGTAGGCGTTAAATACAGCGACATCACACTATCGTCCCCACTCTCTACTACACCGGGAGAGGCGGATAATGCAGGGGGGCGGGCGCAAACTCTTACACTCTCTGAATCTTCGCAAAGGGCAGAGGGAGCGCTCTCACCACCCTCCTCCGCTAAAGCCTTTCCAGGGGCGGTGGTGGTGGTGGTGGAGGAGAAGGTGAAGGTAGTAGTAGTAGTGTCTTCAGGCGAAGCGTCAGTCTGGATCAAAGGACATAAAGCGGCACCTCTACCACAAACATTCAACAACAACACACATACACACACGGAGACACAAGCCACCAAAAGAAAAAAAACACCACCAACAACACAAGCCACCAAAAGCAAAACACCAACAACAAAAGCAAAAAAGAAAAGTTTGTCTCATGACAGTGAAACTCTAATATCCTATTACTCCCCACCCCCCGCTCACCACACACAAAAAGTTTGCTTGGTAATTAATTATGAAACTGTAATGTCATATTAAATCCAGAAATTGAAGGCTTTAATCTTCCTTTTTTTCCCTTTTTTTCCCCCTTTCATTCATTCACTAATTCATGTTGCTTATGTTATAGGTTTTTAAAGACCTTTTTTTTTTTTTTTCAAATAGATGAATTTAAATCACATTGAATGATTTACATTTCATGTGCAGAATACACTGTATGTGGTATTGTGTGGTGCAAGAATTTGTACATAAAACCCTCCTTAATTATATAATTTTAAAGAGAAATGCATGTTCTTGTTTCACAAAAAAAATGTTGACTTGTTCAATTCTAAACAAAATGCAGTAAAAAAAAAGAAAGAAAAAATGTCCTTCCTTTCTAGTCTCTTATTCTACTTTTCTCTCTTACTGCTTTCTCCCATTTACTCTCTTTCTTTCTTAACACTCCAGATTCCATATTCGTCTTGTTTTCACTGCTCACAGTATGCAATAAACGAAAGGAGAGAGACAGACACCCACCCACTCCCACCCAACAACAACAACAATAGCACAACATGTACATCTGAAATCAACACAAACAAAACAATCTCAAACACCACAAATGCACACACACAAAGCATTTTGCACAGTGCTATCACCACTGACCAAGACAAGTGACTAACTGAAAAAAGCTGCATGCATACACACACAAAGACGCACATTCACACAAGCACACCCACACCCAAACTCTTGACACTAAAGCAACACAGGCGTTTTATTAATAAGTCTTGCAAGGAGACAAAATTCATTCCTGAATAATAAAAAAAAGAAAAAAAGAAAAAAAAAAAGAAAAAAAAAAGCCCCCCCC
>JAVDPJ010424551.1:0-16077 GCA_034780015.1 Urosalpinx cinerea
CATGCAGAGGGTGTTAATTCATTAATATGGCCACAAATCACATGGAATGAAAAACAGATCCCATTCCACCTCGTTCTGAAACAAACACACGCACGCACACCACCACCATTCAAGACGACCTCTTTTTTTATAATTATTACATGGTAATGTACCATATTATATGATTTATTTTTTTACGAAATTGTATCGTGCGCTTTTACAAAATAAATTATTATTATTATTATTATTTATTTTATCCTCTTTTTTTTCTTTTTTTTTATCTGATGTTGCTGTTTGTATTTGTTTTATTTTGTGATACATCATAATATTTTTGTGGTGTTTATTGCTGGTTTTATGTCCTACAATTTTTTAGAAGTCATTTTTAAGTTATATATCACTTCTTTTCGATTGAATGTGGTATTTTGTGTGACTGGGATGTTACACTTTTTTGTTTGGTCTTCCCACTTTTTGAGTTTATATTTCATGTCATCACTTTTCATTTTGCTCAGTGCATCTAAGTTGTATGAAGTCAGAATATTTGGGGTATTTACACCTCAGTTGATCTTGCTGAAAGAAAATGAAAGCATTTTGTTGATTAGATACCGCTAGCTTGTTTTCTGATGACCACATCTTTTAATATGTTTTTGATTAGATTTTTTCTTTAAGGACATGAACTACACATGACAATCTGTGTGCAAAGGTAATCTTTGTATTTAACATTGGGTAAAGCCTTAAGACGTTGAACTTTGTTCGCACTATCTCTATGCAAGCAAACTTGAAACTGGGTGTTGTGTAACGTTGAAAAATAGATTCAAGCCTGATAATTTGACTGTTCACTTTGCCCCAGGTGCATGCAAGGAGGAATATCCTGTAGGGATATCCTATAGGCACACCAGGGCTCTTTCTGTAGAGACAGTATTCCCATCCCTTTAGAAATTAACTGGGGTTTGGGTTTTTTTCCCTCATTTTGTCTTTTAGGGGTGGGGTTTGTTATTATTATTTTTTGTTTTTGTTTTTAGCCTTTCTCTTCCGACCATAGATCTGTCCAAGGTTTAGGGGTAATAGCTTTTGTGATGAGCCAGTGTCGTACAATGGATGCAGCAACTTTCGAGTTCCGTACACATGGTCATAGCCTTGCAAAGTGTTGGAAGCACTTTCTCTGCAATTTCTGGCTGCATTTTGATGAAGTTTTTTTGCATGGCATAGGGCAGGTAGTTATCGATCATGTCACCTTAGCTGCCAGGAGGTAAAATTCATGACAGTTGGATAAAATGTTCTTTGATTTACCACCCAGTAGCCATTGGTGATAAAAGCAACAATGAAAAAATGGTAGGAAGTCAGGGTTAATTGACCTAATGCTAACTCAGTAACTGACGTTGGGATTTTTTTTTTTTTTTCAAGTTTATTTTCAGCACATATTTTGGTGTTTCTTCAAATGAAAAACCTGGGTTATTTTCCCATGATGATGAGTTATTTCACCTTATTCGTATATTAAAAACGAATTGCCTGCATTATCTATTAATTTTCTGTGAAGAAAACATAACTTTGTGTAATCTTTGAGCATTATTTTAATGCTTGTGGGGGCTTTGTGGGTTTTTTTGGAGGTGGTTTTTTTTTTTTTTTTGACCTTTGGTATAATTTGTTTGAAATTGTTCCAGATAGTTGTGGAAGTCAAAGGGCTAATTTGTCAATGATATTGTTTTTCTTTGACATGCTGTCAGCCCTAATAAGACCCATGTAATCTGCTGGGTTGTAAACAAAATGAAAGACATTAAAGGAGTTACATACTGTAGTCGTTGTGTTCGACATACTTTGGCCTTAACTCTGAGACGAGTGGATTACCAGAGCATTGGAGAGAAAAAAACATGCTTACTACACTGTGGGCAACATTAAATGTAGTTTTGTTGAGCCATTGCTGGTTTTTGACAATTTCTTTTTTTCTGCCTCCAGTATCCATATGGTTGCCTTTATGGCGGAATAAAAAAAAAATGGCCATACAGGCAAAAATCCACCCCCAAGGTTTAGGTAGGTAGATTTGTTATGAATTTATGTTCTTAGATTGGCAGCATTTGCAGGAGTTGAAAGCCTGCTGCGCTTACGAGAACAAGAAGAAGAAGAAGAAAAAGGAAACAGGAAAAAATCTGATAAAGAAGTCATGACATCATTGAATTTGACATACACTGAGATGAGCTGGTTATTACTATACCCAGAACATTGGAGAGAGAAAAACCATGCTGTTGGGTGTGAATGTCCTGTTTGCTACATGTATACACTGTGGGTAACAGAAAATGTAGTCTGTCTCACCATTGCTGGTTTTAGACAGGAAAAAAACACATATACAAGTCATGAAATGACTACAGTGTGAACAACTATGTAGCATGTTGATAAAATATACATGACATTGCTAGGATTGCCTTGTCTTGAATACTTTTTACATCATTGATCTCATGTTGGCATCATCAGTCAATTTTCCCCGCCGTTACACTTTTTGTTTGTTTGTCGGTTGTTTTTTTTCATGTGTGTGTGTGTTCAGTTTTCACCATTACATTTGTGGTGTGTTTTTTTTTATTGGCCAGTCACAATCAGAGTACAATTTTACCTCAAACTATTCATGGCAAAAACAGATCTGAAAAGATTAGTTCTGTGATGACTTGTATTTTCATATCATCTGCATGATGCACATTTCTTCTGATCCCAGGACATTGACCTTAAAAATGGAAATGTCCTATTGTCCCAACCCTTGCCAGGACAGTTGTCCTATCAAAATGTAGCTAAAACAATCACATGTCTTTTTTTTTTTTTTTTTTTTTTACAAATGAAAATGTTAAAAATGTTGAATGCAGCTCAGAGTGATGGAACAGTATTTGCACAGCACAGTGTTATAGCTTTGCAAGTATTATGAATGCACTGAGTACCCAGTGGTACTATGATAACTTATTTTATTCACATCATTCTTTACAGTAATGTAATGTAATGTAAATTGATATTTATAAAGCGCTTTACCTGATAAAGCCCTAAGCACTGCGAATACAATCTCAAATAAAGATGAAAGGGGGAAAATCAATAACATCTCAATATGAAAATGACAATCAACTTCAAGAAAAGAACAATGCAAACTCCTCCGATTCCACTCACCCATGCACAACACATGACACCCAAATGCACATTGTACATAGAGTGTACATGATGTAATATTTCTGGTATCCTGTACAAGTACTAACAAGGTCAGGTCACTGTGTCCCTATTGGTTTTCAATCTCTGGGACACTTTGATCTTTAACATGTCAGAAAAATGTGCATACTGAATCTGTCAGTCACATGTGATGAATTGATTTGTAATTAGGTAGAGATTAGTCCTTTCATCTCTTTGGGGTCCTGATGGCAGCTGTCTGTCGTCATTACTGAATCTGTCAGTTCCCTCTGGGATCTTGAAGGCAGCCGCCTGCCGTTACTCTGAATGTCTCTTCTAGTCACGATGGTAGATGGGAGCCTTCAGCAAGAAACAAATTTTGATTGCTTTTCGTTGTGGCTCTTGTAGAAAATATTTGTTTAACCTGACACATCATTCATTTCTGTGTAGACAAGCTGCTTTATTAAACTGTTTGGTTCTGTCTTATTTGATTACTTATTATCGTTGTTTTTTTGGTTTTGTTGTTGTTTTTTTGTTTTGCTTTGTTTGTTGTTGTTTTTTGTGGGGGGGCTGGTAATAGAGTTTTTCAAGGATGCTTCAATAGTTTGCGATTTCAGAAGATGGTGGGCACTATTTCTTTACAACTAAGAGTTTAAAAAAAAAAAAAGGAATACTCATCACAAAGTCGTGTGATGAAATATAGGGGTGTGGTTAGCAGAAATAACTTGATGAACAGAAGAATCAGAACATGGGCAGTCTAATGCAGCCAATATTTCAGCGCCTGACAATCATTCAGGGGCAATTGTTGGGACCATGAGATGTCTAGTCAGTCACCATTCCTCTTAACTTTTTTTTGGTGGGGCGGGGAGGGAGGGGGGGATGTTAACTGTGTCCCTTACAGAAGCTGCAAGAATGTATCCCTGCAACTGTTATTATTATGGGATAAACCTGCGAATGATGTTACGCTTTGTTTGTTGGTTGGTGATTCTGACTGGCCTCTTCAAGCACATGCACTTTATGTACACAATACTTTATATGCCTACATGGTAATACAAAGTCACATTGTCGCCTCTCACATGTGCCTGCACAACATTGCGTAGTCACTTTGTAGCCTCTGACGTCATGCCTGTGTGGCAATACCGTAAATACGCAGTCACTTTGTAGCCTTGACACTGAGGCCACATCGTCCACTTGCCATCACACTTTGCTTGCAGTGTGACAGAGATGGTGAAAGATGTTGACTCTTTCAAGTTTATGTTTGTGTTCATCATGTTTAAGTCACTTGTTTTTGCAGTGGTTCGTGAATCCAGAATTTCTATTTTGTTTTGTTATCATGAGTTTCCATTCCATACCATCCGTTCTACCCCTGTTTCACTGTCGTGATCTTTTTGTCGATTCATCAAAGGTGGTGATTGTGATCTTTGTTAAGTTTGTCAGTGACTGGATTATGATCACCACATATTTTGTTCAATATGTGTGACATGTTCCTGAATTTCTCTATCAATTGTATCAGTGCCAAGGTGTTCATTTGTTTTGCAATTGATTTATGAGCCAAGGTTGGGTAGATCTAAGATATTTTGCCATTTTATACATTTTTTCCCCTTTATGACACTGACTCCAGATTTGGTTTACTTTGGGGTATGTGTTCATTTTGTGCAATGTGTATGGGTACTTTTTTTTTTTTTCTGTATATACTTTTTCTACTGAAAATGTATTTGGTTTTATGCCTGTTTCTTGAAGCATAGGTTGATTGTTTAAAGGTTAATTTCTTTTTTAAATTCTTGATCACACAAAGTTCATACAGAAATCATTTCCTTTTAGACTCTTGCATCGAAAAAAAAAAAAAAATGTAAGAACTGCTTGCAAATGGGTGGCCTTCTTGTGCTCAGTGTGGCTTTTTGACTTTTTCCACACTGATTTCACTGTCTCAGATGCCATTGCATGTTGATTCTATTTTTTGTAGATTCCTGAATTGAAACAATCACAGAAAACTGATATTATGCTGATTTTATACTAGTCAAAATCAAACCTGAAGTATTGTCATAGTGACATGTCAAATCTTAACATTTGTCACCATTTCAGTGAAAAATGCTACCATACTATCATGCAATAATATTGTACCAAAAAAGTAACTGTCTTCAGTGTGACAAATTATTTTTTATATACTTTTAAAACATTTTGTTTTTAAATGGAGTGGTAAATTTACAGACACATAGCAAAAAAAAAAAAGCAGATTCAAAATGATCATCTCACTCATATTTTGGTGGCCCAGTAGTTATTCTGTGTCCTGTGTTGTCCATGTAGGCTACAGTTGAAACTGAAATGCATGATGTTGAGTGTCTGTGTGACATAAATTATGGGAATTGTCGTTTGTTGCTTTGAGCAGAGTTCAGCAGCGAGCTTTTAACATGGCACACACAAAGAAAGAGATGTCCACAGAGTCTATGAAAATTATTTGTAAATCTAAGAGATGCGGGCTGTTGGTGGGGCAAAATCACTAAAATGTTCAGAAAAAAGGAATTTACCATTAGATCTGTGTACAAGAGGTGTCATGAACCTAGATCTGTGGAAAGTCAGCACAAACATGAAAGACAACTTATGGTGAAGCTAGACTTCTGTGTATTGATAGAAACTGTTGAGGTGGAAGCTCTGGATGTCATGATGGGGGAAATTACAAAGAAAAAGTACTTTCAATTCAACGAACAGTCAACAAACACAACCATAGTCACTATGTTGCCGTTAGGAAGCGGAAGTGCCGATCCCTAATTTTATTTATCCAGTAACACCAAAATAAGGAACAGTACATAAAATTATTGGATCATCATCCAACACACCCCCACTTCATCACAATAATTTCAAATAACATTGTTACCCATGAATTAAACTAAATAATGGAGGCAAATCTTGTAGTCAACAAAACCTTAGCATCTCAGATACTACTGTATCAAATGATGCATTCAGTTGACTAACAATATAAAACCTACACACAAATGTTACTTTCAAGAATATTCTGCTCCATCAGTTTTTGCCTTTAAAAACAGCACCAGTAGTTATCATAAACCATGAAACATCATAGCAAAACAGTCTGTATTTATTTTCAAAAAATCAGTGTCTTGAATTTCTGTAACTGAAATTTGGTAGCAGGTTTTGTCATCACATCAGCTAACATTTCTGTAGTAGGACAGTATTTGAGATCAATCTTTCCACTGTTCACTTCTGAACGAATGAAATGATAGCGGATATCAATGTGCTTTGATCTCTGTCGATTGATTGGATTGTTTGCCAGCGCAATTGTACCTTGGTTATCTTCAAAGATCAAGGCATGATCATGCTGAGATCTGCTGTCAATGTCTTTCAGTAACTGGTTGAGATACAGACTCTCTTGGACAGCAGCTGCGAGAGCAATGTACTCAGCTTCGCATGTTGACAATGCCACTGTAGGCTGCTTCCTTGATTTCCAGGAAATCAAAGGTCCTGACTTTGCCAAACTGAAACAATAGCCAGAAGTACTGCGCCTGTCTTCCACAGATGATGCCCAATCAGCATCACTGTAGCCTATCAGAGTCAAGTTATCCTCACATTTCCTGTAGCATAACTCATACTCAAGAGTTCCCTTCAAATATCTCAGTACATGTTTGACTGCTAGCCAGTGAGCTTGGAGTGGCTTAGACAAATACTGAGACAGTTTGGTGATAACCCAGCTGATATCTGGTCTAGTACATATCATGACATATATCAGACTGCCAACAATTTCACGATATTTCCTTGGATCAACTGGATTATCTCCATCTGTACATTCAAGCTTCTGTTCAGAGGGAGTAGACCTTGGTTTACAATCTGTCATTTCAAATTTCTCAAGCATTTTCTTTATGTACCTTTTCTGATTCATTTTGACATATCCCTCTCCTTGTTCAAAGTCAATGCCCCAAAAATATGAAAGTTTACCCAGATCTTTCATTTTGAATTTATCTTTCAGAAATTGTTTGGTCTTGCACAACACACGTTCATTGTTTGCAGCAATAATCATATCGTCTACCCAAACAACAATCACAATCATTTCATTTTCAGAATGCTTTGTGTACACACACTGATCAGAAAGACTTTGCACAAAATTGTTTTGTACCAGGTAGTTGTGTAACACACTGTTCCAGTTCCTTCCTGACTGCTTCAGTCCATACAATGATTTGTTCAGTTTGTACACAAGTTTGTCTTCACCATCTGCCAGGACTTCAAAACCTTCAGCTTGCTCCATATATATTTCACAGTCAATTGGAGCATTGAGATAGGCAGTTTTCACATCCATCTGATGTAAAATCAGGTCATGCTGTGCAGCAAACTGCATCAAAGTACGTACAGAAGTGATACTAGCTGTTGGTGCAAATGTTTCATTATAATCTACACCTTTCATTTGATTATAACCTTTTGCTACATACCTTGCTTTGTACGATTTTGAAGCATCAGAATTCTCTTTGATAGTATATACCCAACGTCCCCCCACTGCTTTTCTACCTTCCGGAAGGGCAGTCAGAGTGAATGTTTCATTTTCTTTCAGAGAATTCATTTCTTCTTCCATTGCCTTTTCCCAGAAATCAGAATCAGGGGACACAATGGCTTCTTTGTAAGTTTGAGGGAATGCAGAAAACTTGTAGCAGTAATCAACGTTAGTCATAACCTGATCATCTTCCTCAAATTTTGTTTCAAAATCAGCAAGATATCCTGGAGGTTTCCTTTCTCGTTTGGGATACCTTCGGCTTTGTTCATCACATGGGATCTTTTTCTCTGACATGTACTCTGACCTCCCTTCTGGTTCATGATCAACCATAATATCACGTCTCAACATCAATTCATTGTCAGTGTCAACACCTGAACTTTGACCTTTTTGTGTTTTATGTTCATTCAAAGTCACATGCCAGTTTCTGGAAAGTACACCAAATATACAGGACTGCTATAGATCCAACCAAATGGGGATGGACTCGGCCTGGTTATTCACTTCTGCCTATACCAACAGATTTGCCTTCTGCACCAGATAAACTGTTGCACATTGTATCATGCAACTGCAAAGCTGGCTGCACTGGTGGCTGTGGCTGTCGACGAAGAGGTGTGCCTTGTTCTCCTATCTGCAACTGGGCTAACCTGCAACAATACACTGGATTTGACTGCCTTTTTAGAAGACTGACGGAAAGATTGGTAGATTCTTGACTGTCACTGAGGTCTTGCAAGGTTGACTGAGAGAGAGAGGTGAGTGTGCTATGGGCAGACTGGGACCACACAGTTAAGCATCATTTACTTTACACATGCGATTTTTTAATTTAGCCAAATTACATAACACTGCTGGTGTCTGTATCTCTTTGTCCAGATGCCAGGGTATATCATAAATACATCGTGTTAATGTAGTTTCAAACCTAGCTGGACCTCCATAGCGTAATCGCTATCAACTTCATCATTATTGATCATCTTTTGCCAGAAATCGTCTCTGATTCAGTAGATCATATTGCCTTGGTATCATGTTGACTTGAGTTTCAGTTTCACCTCTGATGCCTTATAAGTGATAAGTTTGGACCAAAACCTTCAGTTGCTATATGGTTGTGGTGACAGTCACAACTTTAGGGTCGGCATCCCACCTGCACCGGACATTATTTTCTTAGTTCCTGAAAGTGACAACTATGTTTCACTGCCTGTGAAAAGTACTGTGTTTCAGTTGGAACAGGTTTAAAAAAAAAAGAAAGAAAAAAAGCGTTTATTCACTCATTTTGTTTTATCTCGTCAGTGATGTGGTTTTTCCATGACATGATAGCCACTCCAGTGTGGCCCTGTGGTCGGCTGGTGAGTAAGTATATGGAAATATTGAATAATTTGTTTTATTCTAGAAATTTAACTTGTAGATAGTCCCATTTCTTTTAATTTGTGCTTTATTTCAACCCTGATATCTATTCATACTGTATTGCAAGAAAATACTGAAAAAATAAGTGGCGCTGTACTATGGCAACACACTCTCCCTGGGGAGAATAACTGGAATTTCAAGCAGGAAATCTTCTGAGACTAATATAACTATCCTATAACCGAATACAATACATTTTAGATTTGCTTAATTGCTGGTATGCGTCCTGCTTCGTCATTTTTTGCATACTGATTAGTCTAAGCCCACGTCACTGGCTTGCTTGTGACGTCATGTTTGATTTTTTTTTTCCTGTCTAAAAAAAAGTTATATAGTGAAGATAATTGGGTTACTTTCATTTGTAAGTATTTTATGAACCAGTATTAATTAGTATTTAAAAGGCAGTGGGTAGTCTATATCTATACCCTCTAAATATCCAACATAAGATTCTGTAATGGATTGCATAACGGTAAATGCAAGAAATAACCATGTTGCTGACAACGGATTTTTCTTGATTTTCACAGGATAATGTTTGGCCCCCTCTACTTTCTGTGTGCCCAAAATGAAAACTTTTACATTTTTTCCCCCCACTCTAATGTCTAACATGTCTGTTCTGATAAAACAGTTGACTACAAACTGCAAAGGGTAGAGTATTGAGCGAGACAGTTGGATAGAAATACAGTAAACGTAGACACTGATTATATCCTTGTTCGCCTGGGACGCGTGCGTGCGTGCGCTTTGTCTCATACAGCGTTTTGCCGGGCGCGAGAGACTGCATGATTTGTGATTGGTAGGTGTGTGATAATGTGGAGCAGGTATAAGGCACTTGTAGTAAATTGCTTCGTGCTACAATCCAGCACCAGCTGAGTTCATGACTAAAGACCGCGTGTCATATTCTGCTTTACTTTCTTCTTCATCTTTTAATTATGTCTGCTGATAGGACAAAGCATTGTCCGGTGAAGCTGTTTCGGTTTGTGCGATTTTACTGGCGGCGAAGTTACTTTTTCAGTAAGTATGCTTATTACACTTTTGCGAAAACCCATGGTTTGGTATGGTATGGTATGGTATGGTATGGTGTGGTGTGGTATGGTGTGGTGTGGTATGGTGTGGTATGGTGTGGTGTGGTGTGGTGTGGTATGGTGTGGTATGGTATGGTATGGTGTGGTATGGTATGGTGTGGTGTGGTATGGTGTGGTATGGTATGGTATGGTATGGTATGGTATGGTATGGTACGGTACGGTATGGTATGGTATGGTATTTACTTTATTATCATAGCAGATTTTCTCTATACCACTTATGATTTTTTTTCTATGCCACTTGACAAGAAAACAAATACAAAATGGTGACACTACCAAATATTTTGACACTGCCTGTGATACCTTGAATGAGTACAAGTTGAACAGTGAGTTCAACCGTGTAGATAGAAGAAGGAGGCACAGAAGAAAAAGAAATGAAAGCATAATGAGGAGAATCAGAGAAAAGAAGGTAAGAAGAATAAAAAAGGAAAGTGATGAAAAGAAGAAGAAGAAGAAGAAGGAGGAGGAGGAGGAGGAGGAGGAGGAGGAAAAAAAAAAGAAGAAGACCAAAAAAAATAATTCCAACCAAGTAAAAACCCACTCTGATGTTGATGTATTTCAATGTTGCAGACAGACACTGGCAGCGCAGACTAAGGCTGCATTACTCCGAACCCGAAACCCACGTCCAAAGCACTAAACACTGGTCCTTTACACACGCACGAAGTTCCTTGTGCAAAGCCACGAGCACCAAGGGACGGGCTATATTCTGGATGTAAGTGGTCCTTAACAGAAATTCAACGAAACCAATCATTTCAACGTCTCTGAAATAATTTTCCAAGTGACGTCCTAAAACGACCTTTGAGGGGAGGTAGCAAATGACGGCAAACAGACACAGGATAAATATCGTCAGGGTCGTCTGCTCAGGAAAGCACTCCTGTTCTGTGACAGCTTTGCGTCTCTTGTGGCGTTTACGTCTTTCGCTTCTAGTGGGTGATTTGCTGGTTGACGTGGCCTGGGTTCCAAAGCTGGGTAAAAGAACTGTGCTACCATCGCTCTGCAAGCCAGCAGAGTCCGTCCAGAAGTGGACGCTGCTACAGTTGGCCTTGGATAAGGTGCCCAGCTCTTCTTTGCTTGACTTGGCGCTGTCCGGGTCAGACGGAGAGAGAGGGTTTGATGGCTGAATCAGTTTACATTCACCCTCACAGGGTTCTGACTCTTGCCGGACCTGCCTTTTTCTTCTCTCAGTAAGTTCTGACAGGTGATGACTTGGTTTTGTGCTCTCTGTGGGTTCCTGTATGGGTTCTGCGCTCTCCGTGGGTTCTGATATGGGATCTGTGCTCTCTGCGGGTTCTGGTATGGGTTCTGTGCTCTCTGCGGGTTCTGGTGTGGGTTCTGTGCTCTCTGTGGGTTTTGGTATGGGTTCTGTGCTCTCTGTGGGTTCTGTGCTCTCTGTGGGTTTTGTGCTCTCTGTGGGTTCTGGTATGGGTTCTGTGCTCTCTGTGGGTTCTGGTATGGGTTCTGTGCTCTCTGTGGGTTCTGTGCTCTCTGCGGGTTCTGGTATGGGTTCTGTGGTCTCTGTGCTCTTTGTGGGTTCTTGTATGG
Organism: Urosalpinx cinerea; assembly: GCA_034780015.1. Classification (NCBI taxonomy): domain Eukaryota; kingdom Metazoa; phylum Mollusca; class Gastropoda; order Neogastropoda; family Muricidae; genus Urosalpinx; species Urosalpinx cinerea. Next base: position 11,602 of record JAVDPJ010424551.1, read on the forward strand.
GTTCTGTGCTCTCTGTGGGTTCTGGTATGGGTGATGTGCTCTCTGCGGGTTCTGGTATGGATTCTGTGCTCTCTGCGGGTTCTGGTATGGGTTCTGTGCTCTCTGCGGGTTCTGGTATGGGTTCTGTGCTCTCTGTGGGTTCTGGTATGGGGTTAACCTGATCTGTTTCTTCAGTGGGTTCTGAATTGAGATCGATCGTTTTTCTTCTCTTAGGGGTTCCTGGTTTGGGATGAATCATTTTTTTCCTCTTGATAGGTTCTGATCTGGGACAGATCACTTGTATACCTGCTGCGGATTCTGTCCTGGGGTTATTTCGTTGCGTTCCGCCAGTAGTGTCCTCCAAGTTCCCAGATGCTTGACAAACAAACATTGCGATTGTTGCATTCACACCAAGGGGGACTCTTTCACAAGCAGACGTTGAGACTGTTCCATTTGCACTAAAAGGGGTCGTTCCATTTGCCCTAAAGGTTTTTTTTCCATTTGCACTAAAGGGGGGTGTTCCATTTGTTCTAAGGTAGGTTTTTCCATTAGCACTAGGGGGAGTTGTTTCATTTGCACTAAAGGAGGTTGTTCCATTTGCGCTAAAGGGGGCTGTTTTATTTGCACTAAAGGAGGTTGTTCCATTTGCACTAAAGGGGGGTGTTCCATTTGTTCTAAGGTAGGTTTTTCCATTAGTACTAGGGGGAGTTGTTCCATTTGCACTAAAGCAGGCTGTCCCTAGTGCACTAGGAGGTGTTGTTCCATTTACACTTAAGGAGGTTGTTCCATTTGCACTAAAGGGGGTTGTTCCATTTGCATGAAGGAGGTAATTTCCATTTGCACGAAGGTGGGTTGTTTCATTTGCACTAAGTGGGGATCTTCCATTTGCACTAAAGGGGGCTGTTCTATTTGCACTAAGTAGGGATGTTCCATTTGCAGAAAGGGGATATGTTCCATTTGCACTAAAGGAGGTTGTTCCATTTGCACTAAGTAGGGTTGTTCGATTTGCATAAATGGGAGCTGTTTCATTTGCACGATGGGTGGTTGTTCTATTTGCACTAATGGAGGCTGTTCCATTTGCACTAGGAGGGGTTGTTCCATTTGCACTAAAGGGAGTTGTTCCATTTGCACGAAGGTTGGTTGTTTCATTTGCATTAAGTGGGTTTTTTACATGTGCATGAAGGGAGGCTGTTCCAATCGCACTAAAGGGGGTTGTTCTATTTATTCTAAGGGAGGTTGTTCCATTAGCACTAAGGGGAGTTGTTCCATCTGCATGAAGGAGGGTTGTTCCATTTGCACTAAAAGGGGTCGTTTCATTTGTTCTAAGGGAGGTTGTTCCATTAGCACTAAGGGGGGTTGTTCCATCAGCATGAAGGAGGGTTGTTCCATTTGCACTAAAAGGGGTTGTTCCATTTGCACTAGGAGGGACTAGTATATTTGCACTAAAGGGGGCTGTTCCATTCGTACTAAAGGGGGTTGCTCTGTTTGCACTAAAGGGGGTTGTTCCAGTGGTAAAGTGTTCAGATCTGATCTGCGGCTCCCGAGTCGTTTTGTTAGTCGCAAGGAAAACTGAATTCCTGCTGAATCTGAACTGACTTGGAGTAAATGCCCCTACGAAGCTGAACAGAGAAAAACTGGGGTGGGGTAACACATCTTTCTCTGGCGGCAAGACGGTGATCTCAGTGCTGGAACTCGTTGGAGACAGAAGGGTACTGGCACTGAAAGACAAACAAACAGAAAAGGGTTAATAATAGGACAGGTTAAAAGAGCACTCATCGTCTTCTAGCTCTGCGTTTTTTAAACACCACAAAGAGACTGACCATGGACTTGTGTCATCCGACACCAAAGTCCTTCGCATTTAATCACACAATCTGAAACTTAAGGTTCATGAAGCTATTGAAATCATGCAAAGAAAACCAAGCTTAAACAGAGACCAGTGCCTTGAACTACCAGCCTTCTACAACAGGCTGTTAATTCTTATTTTGCCATCCAAGCCACATGACGTGACTAAACCTTCCGGCATCACTTGAAAACAGTGCCGACGACTAATGAAACAGTACAAGTTGACGAAGACTGTGAGACACAGTCGAAATATCCACTACGACCTACAAGTCAGGTAACTCATCCTTCGATTCGGTGTCATAAATTATTTATTATGAAGCAGAAAAAACCTCTATTAACAACAGACAAAGCCTTAAAGGACTCCCTTTGGAATGTAACAAAAATATATTGCGTCATTGTTCTCTTACGTCATTACGACTATGTTCACAGTAACTTGCTATGAATCTTAAGATTGTAAGTAAAGGGGTTCAGAAATTATTAAATTCCACATCATGTTGAGGCTACGACAATGTATCACAATACAACACAACTGAGTTTACAATACAATACAATAGTGCAATAACAATACAACACAAGAACAACTCAACCCAAGGTAATACAATGCAATATCAAACAATGCAACACAATACTCAGCAATACATCACAACACAACACAGCAGTCTATAATACAACACAATATAATACTGTATACAACACAACACCAATCCAACCCAACCCAACCCAATCCAACTCAATGTAATGCCAAACAATACAGATTGAAGATTTTCTGAATTTCCCAAGGTGTCATGGCGTTCTGAATATTCCATATACGCTACGCATCAGGATTAGAAATCCGTCACCTAATCCACTTGACCATGGCGCCGTCAGTCTAATATAACCCAAAAAAACGATACAATATAAACAACCCAACACAATGCAATCCAAATTATCACAATGCAATACATAGAATAATACAATACACGTAATACAATACACAATACAATACACAGAATAATACAACACAATGCAAGAATGCAGTCATGATACAATAACAAAACAACACAAGAACAACCCACCCGACACAATCCAATCCAACCCAACCCATCCCAACCTAACGCAATGCTATATCAAACAACACAATACAATGCAATGCATTACAATACAACAAAAAAGAAAAGAGTTTAATAGGCACAATGCAATAACAATGTAATAATAAAACAACACAATAGCAAACCAACCCAACCCAATCCATTGCACTGCAATGCAATGCAATGTACTGTACTGCAATGCAACAAAACACAACACAACACAACTAAATGCCTTGGACTGAAAATGCTGCTTGCGTGACTCAATGCAATGAAATGCAATACAACACAATACAATATACCTTAGACTGAAAATGGCAACTTGTGTGACTCTTGTACAATACAATGCAATGCAATACAGCACAATACAATATACCTTGGACTGAAAATGGCAACTTGTGTGACTTGTGTACAATGCAATGCAATACAACACAATAAAATATATCTTGGACTGAAAATGCTGTTAGCATGATCCAATACAATGCAATGCAATGCAATACAACACAACACCTTGGACTGAAAATACGGTTTGCGTGATCCAATGCAATGCGATGCAATACAACACAATACACTATATCTTGGACTGAAAATGCTGTTTGCGTGATCTAATGCAATGCGATACAACACAATACAATACCTTGGACTGAAAATGCTGCTTGCGTGATCCGATGCAATGCAATACAACACAATACAATACCTTGGACTGAAAGTGCTGTTTGCGTGATCCAATGCAATGCAATACAACACAATACAATGAACCTTAGACTGAAAATGCTGTTTGCGTGATCCAATGCAATGCAATACACGGCAATACAAAACAATACAATGAACCTTAGACTGAAAACGCGACATGCGTGACCGAATACAATGCAGTCACAGCGCTCCTGGCTGCAGCATCTCAGCTAACAGCTATAAATAGCTGAGAAACCCTTCCCCCTTCTCTTTGCCCGCTACCGCTTCTCTGACCTACAGGTGTTAAGCAATTAAGTAGCAACAATTTAAAAAAAAAAATAGCACACTGGTCTCTATAACTGAGTCGCTCTAGATTGGCACTGAACACATCCAACCGTGCAACGCAACACACCGCAACCCACAGCAACCGACCGCAACACAACGCAACGCACCGCAACACACCGCAACGCACAGCAACACACCGCAACACACCGCAATACACCACAACACACCGCAACACACCGCAATACAACCCAGTACAATATATCTTGGACTGAAAAAGCAGTGATTTGATCCATAATTTGGATTGCATTGTGTTGTATTGTTTATATTGTATCGGGGTTTTTTGGGGTTATATTAGACTGACGGCGCCATGGTCAAGTGGATTAGGTGACGGACTTCTAATCCTGATGTGTAGCGCATATGGAATATTCAGAACGCCATGACACCTCCTTGGGTTAAATTCCAAAAATCTGAAATCTGTGTTGTTTGACATTGCATTGAGTTGGGTTGGGTTGGGTTGGTGTTGTGTTGTATACAGTATTGTATTGTGCTGTATTATCCAAACCCTTTGATCCAGAATATAGATCAAGTACGCACGTTAAAGATCCCGTAATCCATGTCAGCTTTCGGTGGGTTG
>JAVDPJ010424663.1:0-10282 GCA_034780015.1 Urosalpinx cinerea
CACACCACACCACACCACACCACACCACACCACACCACACCACAACACAACACAACACCACACAACACAACACAACACAACACACCACACCACACCACACCACACCACACCAAAGGGAGCGTGTTCTTGTCTCGATTGGTTGTGTAGTACTTGAAAACATTGTGAGTATCCTTGACAAGGCCCCAGACTACGTGAATCCCCTACGCCATCCATGATCAATCTGCTGGACGAGGAGGAGGTGGAGGAGCACGATGACCCACAGCTGGGATCTTCACCATCAGTGAGAACGGTTTGTCTTTGACCTCTTTCCAGATTGGTTAAAAAACACACAAGAAAAAAGAATGTTAGTGATGCACATTTTCCTGACGTAGGACGAAGTGTCGTGGAGACTGAATGTCATTAGGACACTGTGTCCGGAGCTTGCTGGCACAGTAGGACACTAAAAAGAGAAATGTGACACCATGAAGATTGCACAGAATGATGTGAACACTATAAAACTATAAGTAAATAAACAGAACTAAGTTACGGTGGTGGTGTCCACTTGGCTTTTGTGCTTTAAATGATTTTATTCAAAAGAAATGTATGCATTGTTATCAAGTACAACACGATAATTTGACCAACAACAAGCTCAGAGCTTTTCAGACTAGTTGTATAAGTGTTCTGAGCACATCACGTTCTGTGGCTTAGAACTACATTCAACATCAAACAGTATAAAGAAAAAACGGTAGGATTCATGACTGCTTCAGCTGGTTTTTAATAGGATTGTTGTCCATATAGGGGTGTGTGTATATCATATGCATGTATATGTGAGTGTATATGTGCATGTATGCATGTCATGTCAGAAACAAAACACATTACTACAACATGAATGCCCCAACTACTACTGTTATTTCTGTCTGGCAGACCAACACCACCAGTTCAGGCACAGGCCGGTCAGGATTCAGGGTGGATGGCTTACCACCCAGTAACACCACCGATATGGTGTAAGCCCCCCCACCATCTACGTCCTCAGTCTCCACCCCTCCCCCCCCCCCACCCACCCACCAATCACCTTACTTCTCCCTCTCCATGCGTCCCTGGATTCAGTGGGTTGGCCTGACCTGGTGTCGTCCTCCAGCTTTTCATCCTCAGACCCCATCAGCCAAGTTCTCCGTTTCCATGAGTCGCTGGATTTGGTGGGTGGACCCAACCTGTCGGTGTTTAGATCACAGTGTTTTGCGTGTTGCTAGCATAAAGGAAAGTTCCACAGAGTATGTACGGCAGTTCCAAAGCATGAACGGCAGTTCCAGAGCATGAATGACAGTTCCAAGTTCTTCAGTTTGGTATGACACCTGTCTGATATCTTATGGTGATGTGCTGAGTGGGTATCCGTGTGTTATGTCGGAAAAAGAATAGCGTCTTTTGGTGACTTTTGGGAACAGCTAAGTATTACAGAAAGATGCTGGGTTTTTTTTGTTTTGTTTTTTACAAGTTAACATCTTCTGGTAATAAGCATTTTCAAACAGAAGTATTACAAGACTGAATCAACTTTTATAATTGTGACATAAAAAGCTGGTTGTTTTTTTTGTTTGTTTTTTTATAATGTTGGTGTTTAAAGACTGGTCCAGGTTTTTAGTTTTTGTTTCTTTTTTCTTTCTAGCACCATTTCATGATGCTTTCAGTGTAGATTGTAACCACCTTGAAGAGAAGCCGCTATGGATTCCAGCTGATTTGGAAGAACTGAAAGGGTGTATTTTTTATTCTTAGTGTGTAGATAGTGTTAATTTGACAGTCTGTCAAATTGATGTGATTGGTTTGTAAGCATTTGCCGTTAAGTTTCCTCAAGGGCAACATGTTGGTTTATAGTTTAAGGGCAAACATGCAAAAATGCACCCCCAAGGTTGGGTAGGTAGGTTTTTGAATTTATTTGCTTAGATTGGAGGCACTCGCAAGAGTTGCAAGCCTGTGTACAAAGAGTGATAAGGAGTTTAAGGGTACAGTGTCATATCTAGAAACTGGGTTTCATGATTCCTAGAATACATAATTCTTGGATTTGAGAGTCCTTAGAAATACTCAGCGCCGCTAAGAGAGGTTGGATAAGAGATATGGTTAATGATATGAAAACTGAAGGGGTTTTGTGAAAACTTGTGATTGTAATGATTCTGAGTAACAACATTTTATATAACTGTAACTGTGAGAGCAGAACAGGAGACCAACAGGCATCCTATAAAAAAGACAAAAAGATTTCCATCAATTTGAAATGATAGGGATCTCACAACTCACAACTTCCATCATGTGTGACTTTATATTCATTATAGCAGTGCAATTTGTCTTTGAAAATGAGTTACTGCCCTGGAAAATTTAGGGGAAAAGTTCATGAGTTTTGCCACGTCTGCTAAGTACAGACCCTGTAATAGACTGCAGATAATTTTCTACAGGTCAGTTCAGTCATTATTGTCTGCATTCTTGCCACTGCTGGCTGAAGATGTGATACAAAACTTAGACATAAACCACAGCCGTTGCTTATTTTGTATGTCAACAATGTGTTTGTCTCTCTCATTGTTAAGTTACCTGCGTGTTGTTGTTCAGTTACCTGTGTGTGTTGCTAAGTCTGTGTGTTTTTGTTAAGTTACCTGTGTATGTGTTGTTAAGTTACCTGTGTATGTGTTGTTATTAACTTACCTGTCTGACGCATGGCTGCTTATAATAGTTCCCCCGGTTAAAAATATAACAATAATTACCTGATGCTGTTATGCGACCAAAACTGACCAATTCCTTGCCGAAGCCTGATTTGATATTGCACCGTTTTCAACACCTGTGCCAATGGACGGACAGCTGTCATCTTTGGAAAAAAAAGTTCTAGGAATTCTTGGATATAGGCTGTGTGAAATAGCCTGTCATCAAAAAATATAATAGTGTTTGTAATAAGGAAAGAAAAATCATGAATTTGGTGACTGTTGGTCTTCCATAATAAAGGAAGGTAAGAAAAGTGAGAGCACAGCAGTGAGTAAAGCATAAGAAAAAAGGTAAAAAAAAAAGTGAACATATGAATAGACTGCTGAACACCCTTTGTGAAGAAAAGAGTTTTCACTGAAGAAAACAGATTCTCACTCAGGAAAAAAAAAAGGATTTCCACTGTAGAAATAAGGATGGATAAAAATTTTTTAGTACAAGCACAGAATTTGCTGCATCAGGTGAAAATAAATACATAACAAGAGAGACTTTTTGCAATGTTTGAGACATAGCGATCGATGCATGTTGTCATCACCGTTGTTGCAATGCTAGCCTGTAAAATCCTCATGCCTGATTGTTGTGTTCATCTGCTTTAGTTTTGGAGTACATCATCACACATGGAAACATGACTTTTGTTTGTGTGTTGGACATGAATAATATTCATTTTAGCACCTGATGCTAGTAATCAATTTATTACACACACACACACCTGCACATGCACACACACACACATGCACACACAACCACACACACACACACACACACACACCACACACACACACACACACACAGAAAAAAAAAGAGGGTATGATTGGAAAGGACCTTGGGTGAGGTGAAAACTGGCATGGCTACAATGTACTCAAAATATTTTTTATCATGGATAGTCGGGTATGGCTGATCCCAAAAATGGCTCTCAAGAACAGTGAAGAACAGTTTGAGAGCATTGGTTGTTTTTTATTATCAATTTTATTTGTTTTGATTATTAGGCAAGTTTTCATTTTAAATCATGGTTTTATTCTCAGGAAAGAATGACGACTCACTGTGTAGTGTGTGCATTAGATCATTGCCTGCTTGTCCTTTTTTTTATATATATATACATGTATATTTTTTTTTACGAAAAAAAGAAAGTTGCATTGGCCCAAAAGAAATGTTGTGGCTTGTAATAGAAGCATGACTCTTTCACATCTGATGTTCTGATGGCATTATTATTATTTCTATTCTTTTGCATGATTAGATATTCTAGTGCGATGAAGGGGTGCCTTTTTATTTCGGTTTTAGTTGAGGATCACGAGAATTGAAGTATTTGTAAAATGACTTTATTTTGGTGTAGTCGGAGTTGTGATATTGTAATCTGTGTTGGCAGCATTTTGTCTGTTACTGTTACTTTCGTTATATTCATTTCAGTGTAAGTTTACTTGTATTAACTTTTGTAGTTTAGTTTAGTTTGGTTTAATTTAGTTTAGTTTAGTTTAGTTTAGATTACCTTACTTTACTTTACCTTACTTTACTTTACTTTACTTTACTTTACTTAAGTCATTTGATTTTGTTGAAAACTTTTTTTTTAATTGTACTTGGTTTAAACATGCGTTTATTCGGAAAAATAACAGACATTACACATATACATTCAGAGCAAACAACAAGCTTATATTGTGCTCTGTCGAAAGACATAAAACCATGTCATTCGGTGTTAGTAAATCAATATATAGTAATTGCAATTTAATTGTACTTGAAGTAGGTGTGGTTTACTTTTGGGTAGTTACCCTTCACTCAGGCGAACATGCAGACACAACAGTTAATATCAAGCAAGACTCAAGACTACTTTATTATCTCAAAAAGAGAAATTTAGAATGGCAGACCAAACACACATCTGAAATCACAATACAAGAATATTTTAAAAGACTAGTTAAAACACTGGAACATTCTGAAAGCACGACTACAGAGTAAAAAATTAAGACATAATCATCGCAATATATACAAGGGAATTATAAGAAATTATGAATTGAAAACTAGCCACACTCTTCTCATTTTACTCTCATTTTTCTCTCAGTTATGTTTTTCTACATTGACTCCCAAGCAAGATCAAGTGTGGCTAGGTAGCCTACAAATTACCAGTGACCTACCTGTGTGGAAAGCAGGAGAGCTAGGTCTCTGACTCTGTTTGGTAGTCCAGTTTAAGTTTTTAAGGAAAAAAACGTTTCTGGTTTTATGAGAGAGAAAGAAAAAAAAAAGAAAAAAACTTTTTTTTTATTTTTTTTTTTACTTTTCTGATTTGAATTTTTTTTTTTTTTATCTCATTTGATAGGACAAATATTCTGACATAGATAGAGGCAGTAGGATATTTGAGATTTTTATAACTCAATGTCCTGAAATGAAAAGGTAGAAATGATTGTTTTAGGGTAAAGTAAGGGAAGAAGCAAGCGTAAAGAGCAATTCTTGTTTCTATGCCGTTCACTTATCAGCCTTGATATGTGACTCACACCACAGTCTTGATTTGTGCTCATATTAATTTGTGTGATTGCATTCTTGTTAAGTCGTGCACCTGCTTGACAGGAGATGGTATGGTCAAGATCACTTTTTTTACTTTTCTGTACTTGTCTTGCAGTTATATCACTTTGAATACTTTTTGTTTTGCATGTATACGTGTATCTTTTTTTTTATACTTTTTGTCTTGCATGTATATCTTTTTGGTTACGTTTTGTCTTGTGCATAATCTTCTTCTTTTTGGCCATGCATGTATATCTTTTTAGTTACTTTTAAATTTTGTATGTATTCTTTTTAGTTACTTTTTATTTTGTATGTATATCTTTTGAGTTTTTTTTTTTTACTTGGAACTTACGTTTTGCATGTTTATACGAGTTGGAAAGAAAGGTGTTGTTTGAGCTCCTGTGTAAAAGGAAGAATTTTTGTCGAAAATAGCTCTCCTTCCTCTCACCCAAGTGAAAAGAATGCTATAGCTGAGAATGTGCTTTACAGAAGTGAGATGTAATTTTTACCAGTTTTAGGAAATATTTTTGGACCCACGTGAATTCTTTCATTTTTATGTCTTAATTGTAGGGATTTCAAGGTAGAGTTATGTTCAGAAATTAATATTAATAATAGGCAAACTGTCTTCATAGAATAGACATAGGTTACTAGTAAGTAGTTACAATGATACACTCGAGTCGTGTGTGATTAGAAAGACCAGACTTTTGGCTGTACCTCTCAAAGAGATAGTTGCTCATTATCATATGATTATGTCATTATGTTGTTTGCATCTTACGATATCATCTTCACACTGTGACTGTCAGTCAAAACATGTTCACTTTATGAGTTCAATTGTGAAAATAAAACAGGTCATGTCATCTAAATGAAAAGCACAACCGTGACTGCCAACCAAAACATAGTTTATGTCTTTTTTTCAGCTTAAAAAATAAATCAAATCATGTCAACTTAACAAAACGCCAGCATTGAACACGAAGCCAAAATGAACAACCATGCATTGTTATCGTAAGCTACATTGAAGATCCAGTTTTAATTGGCAGGTCTGAGCAATTCTCCAAATTGACACTTTCAGGTGGTCTAGGCAAGTATGGGCAAAAAAATCGAAACATCCAGTTACATGTGTATAAGCCCCAGACAGTATATGCTGATACGATTCTGCAGTTGGGGAACATGCAACAGCGTCTACAGGTATGAAGATGAGAAATATATGGGGAAAAGGCTTTTTGTATAAACATGAGGAATATAGGGGGGAAAAAGCTTCGAGGGGGAAAAATGTAATCTGTGTGTGCGTCTCACAAAGATTGCCAGGGGGGGGAGGGGGGGACTGCCGACATTGAGTGTTGATTTTCCAACTCTTCCCCTTGCTCCTCTGCTGCAGGGCCTGATGCGCACACCAGTGTCACTGTGCGCATACACAAAGAGTTTTGCGGTTCTACTCTTGTGTATTGTAGGATGTGTACATATTATTCATGAAGATTTGAAATATTTTTATTTTCCAGTTCTTTTCCCTATGTGTATGACGTTTCTCATGAGCATATAATTGGTCTTTTTTTTTCTTTTTTTTTTTTTAAATGATATTTTTTATGGGGAAGATGTTTGAGTGTTATTTCCCCTTTGCTGCCACCTACTTCCTTTGTGTACATGTATATACTTGTATTTAACTGTTGTACATATAACGGCCCCAAAACTAATGGGCATGATGTTGCATGATGTTTACGTTGCAGGGAAGAATGGAATGAATGTGATGATGTTTTTGTCTCCCTAAAACTCAGTATGTATGGGGTTTTTTTTCTTGGCGTTGCCAGTTGTTTTTTTACACCATTTTTTTTCATCTAATACCCAGGCCAGTGACCAGTAGTGAGAATATATGATCAAACAGATTGAATGTGAAAAGTTTGGAAATGCATTCTTAAAACAGGAGGAAAGTTAATAGTTTTCTATTGTTTGTGCACCTCTGCCTTCGTAGTGAAGCAGATTAATATCTCTTTGCTGACTGTAGTAAAATCACATGATAACCTTTTGTTACTGCATTGTGCACAAGCATTATCCCCTTATAGATGCAGCTTTTAGAGCTTTTTTGGGGTGTGGGTGGATGGGGGGTTATGCACAAAAGGCTGTGAGATCATGAAGGGTCAGTGTATTCAGATTAGCTCTTGTGGTAAAAAATAGATTGACTCCAGACAAAAATACGCAAGCTGGTATAATCCTTTGTATTTGGTAGACAGTGACCCTGCCAGTTGCTTTAGTGGTTTGTTAACCCATGCTAGTCGTATTTATCTTACGCAACTTTTTTTGTATTCTTCCGTTCCTGCCACTTGTATAAGTACGCATCTCTGTGGAAATTGACATGTAAATAAAACTTTTTTTCTCTTCTTGTATATATCATACGTTTTTTTTTGTTTTGTTTTTTGCCCCGTAGTTGACATTGTGTGGTATAATGAATATTTATATATATATATGTGTGAATTATAAAACTCAATAGTAATTATTCCCCCATCTGTTTACAAAGCAATGACAGTAACTATGTGTGGTTGATGTACATATTTTGTGCTGATGTATACTAATTTTACTGGAGAAAAAATGGCACCAATTTCGTTTACCGGTAATAAAAAAATTTCTTTATGTGTCTGTGTGACGCACACCGTGTGTGAATAATAATAATTCTTCCGCTGCAGATTTTTTTTTTTTTTGGTTGCAATCCGTGTTTTAAGCCAAACTTGACAATATTCAGTATGATTTGTTGTATTATGATGATGATGACAAGCTGTGTACAGTTAACTTAGTTACTGGTAAAAAGACAAAAAAGCACGTGAAATGGCCATGTACGATCAATGTCGCATCTCGGGCTGCGACTTACTGGTTCAGCCGAAATGAACGGAGAAAAAGCGTTATTGCCTTTGCATGTACGCTGTTATGTTATTTGTAAATAGTGTACAGGGATCATCTTGTGTTTTATTTATTGGGTTCGTCGTGTCTTCATCTGTTTCTGACCCATGTGGAAATATGTATTGTGCTATATTGGCATTTTATTGACACAGTATGTTTCATATTTTGACAATATGATTTTGTTTATTATTGTAATATGAACACAAAAATAGGTAGTTGCAGGAGCAGAACACACAAAAAATTACAGCAGTTAGTGTGTGTGTCTGTGTGTGTGTGTGTGTGTGTGTGTAAGAAAAGGATCTTTTGTGATTGTGACCTTACACGAATACAAACTTAAAGACTGATTGGTTTCAGGGGTTAAATGCCAGTATTGTGACTACGAGTGAAACATTAGCCTAGGGTAATTTTCGAGGCTGTCAGGTCTCATGTTGTGGGTGTGAGTGCTTTGAAATTCCAGGACAGTTTCTACCTTGTCAGAGTGCACATCGCATCACATACAATCTTATTAAAAAGAACACACACAAAAAAACTAGCAAAAATGGGCTGCACAAATGAAAGCTTTAATGCAAACATTAGTATGCGACAGGGAGAAGTGGAGAGGACATAAGCTAACAGAACTGCTAATCATTTCACTCTAGGATGTTTGAATTTAAATTTTTTTTTTTTTTTTAACTTTCCTGTTGATTATTCTGCACTTAATTTTGATTTATCACGTTTAAAAATGTCAAACATTTTGGCAGCAGGTAAGCTGACAGTTTCCTTTCTTTCTTTCTTTCTTTCTTTTTTATATATTTTTTTTTTTTAGTACATAGCTGCCAAGTACTCAATGTAGCCATTCCGTAAAATCTAAACCGCTGAGTGAAATATTTTACATTCTGTAAAATCTAGCCTGTTGAGTAAAATATTTCACATTCTGTAAAATCTAGGAGTAAAATATTTCACATTCTATAAAATCTAGCCTGTTGAGTAAAATATTTTACATTCCATAAAATCTAGCCTGTTGAGTAAAATATTTCACATTCTATAAAATCTAGCCTGTTGAGTAAAATATTTCACATTCTGTAAAATCTAGCCTGTTGAGTAAAATATTTCACATTCTGTAAAATCTAGCCTGTTGAGTAAAATATTTCACCCATCTGGAAAAAAAAAGTAATCCAGAGGCTAGTCTCTAATGGCATCTGCATATGATTTGAAGACTGAAATTGGGCACTTGTTATTATTTTTGTTGTTATTATTATTATTATTTAATTTATTATTATTGTTATTACTATTTATTTATTTATCTATTACTGATCAGCCACAAGAATCACATTCAAACTTCCAAGTGAAAAGGGTACACCTAATATGGCAGACACCGTGCATATTATTACGTATGCATGCAAACGAATGTGTAAAGTTGTTTGTAAACAAAAATTGTATGTAGCGATTTCATTGTGTCCCATGATAAACGTTTAAGTGTTTTTCCCAAACTCTGGTTCCCCTCCCTCCCCCTCATTTAAATCTCTTGATATTGTCTTCAAATATCTGTAGCCCATATACAGACATTGACCATATTTTCAAGACATTCAATCATCATATGTTAGATTTGTACATACTTATTACTGGAATTGCTGTAAGAATATCGCCATAACAGTTTTTTTTTCTCTCCCCAGAAACGTCAATTTCCTGTCAGCACATTACATTCTGTACCTAGTTTCTGTTTTCATATACATTTCTTTAAATGTGCCTCTCCTGCAGACGTAAGTCAAAGATCCGTTTCTTTGTCACCAAGGCTTACTAACAGATGTTCGGGAGATGGGAGAGGAGTAGAGGAGTAAATGTAACTCTCAATGTGAAACATTTTGCCCTCTTAGTCTTCTTACCCCAGTATTCCTTTAGCTCAGTAGTGGTGGTGGCATGCGTGTGTGTGTGTGTGTGTGTGTGTGTGTGTGTTATGCATATGTGTGTGTGGTTGTGTGCAGTACCTAAAATGTAAATACCAACATCGTGTTAGCGTGGTAAAAACATGACGGTTTACAAAGTAATAATCACGTGTACTTATTTGCCGATGTCAGTGTAGAAGTACTCTTGCTTGTTCAGCATTGGATCTGATTTACAGACCCCACCCTAACCCCCCCACCCCCCAACTCCGCCACCCCACCCTTCCCCTTCTCCCCACCTTCCCATTCCTCTTCACTTTTCACCCACCTGACAAAAGGGCTGT
>JAVDPJ010424885.1:0-10275 GCA_034780015.1 Urosalpinx cinerea
GGCGCCGTACTATGGCGACGCGCTCTCACTGGGAAGAGCAGCTCGAATTTCACGCAGAGAACTCTGCCGTGACTATAGATATATACCATACTATACCATACCAGAAGTGACGTGATACGGCTGCTTCTTTCTTTGGGATGAAACGATAAATCGAGCTTCCGCGTGCAACAATCATTCAGCGCACGTAAAAGAGCCCATGGCAACAAGAGAGTTTTCCATGACAAAATTATTTATACATCCCACTTTGATATGTAAAAGAAAACACACAGACACAGGAAGAAAACAACGAAACAATGAAACAAACAGAAACAACAACAAAAATGACACAGCTACCAATGCCAGTCCTGAATCCAGATGCCATGTCGGGTAGTGAAAGCCAAATAATGGAAGCTGCCAAGACGACGACGGTAATCTCCACCAGGTCCTACTTCACCATCTGATCATGGAAGATACGGACCATGTTTGAGCCTGGAATGATAGAACAAGTAGCTGCCGAGGTGAACAATTACAACCTTTCCAGTCTTGGAATCCGACAAGTCTACGGTTTGACGATGTTCGCGACCGAGAATTGCAGCTGTTCTCTTGATATGGAGAAGATTCACACAAGATACACACAGAAGAAGTTGCCGTATGCTATCAAAGACAGCGCAGGGAGCGCAGGAAGTGACGGGAGGCCAATGGCGCACACACGTCAAATCTTTCTACTGTACAAAGAAAAGGAAGGTCAACAATGACATAATTCAGTGCTTCTCTCCCACAACTGGCAGTAATGAAGAAGGTAGGGACAATGTTAACAAAAGACTGCTGATGGTAATGCAGGACTACCCAAGAAGAAGCATCACCATTGTCATGGGGGATATCAAGGCCAAGATCTGCGGTGACAACGAAGGGTATGATGAGATGGTGGGATAAGAGAGCTGGGCGAAATGGTTGACAACAGAGACAGTTGTTGACCTATGTGCCATGAGCTGGCTGGTCATTTGATGAAGCATCTTCCATCACAGAAGGATACACAAGGTGACTTGGGTATCACCAGACCAGTCATCAGATTTCAGATTTTCAGTTTTTCAGAATTTCCCAAGGAGGTATCACAGCGTTCGGAATATCCCGTGTACGCTCAACCACACCTGCTAAGCAGTCATCAGAGAACCAGTTTAATCATGTGAGCATCAGAAAGAAGTTCAGATCTCTTCACGATGTTCGTGAAACGAGGATCAGATGTTGCTTCCTACCATCATCACCTTGTTGCCCGATTGAAACTTAAGTTAAAAAGGAAATGGAGAGGTGAGAAAAACGCCATGAATACAACACCACACTTCTAAAATATTCAAACAAATGAAAATTTACAATTTCCCTTTCCATCAGGTTCCAGGCTCTACAGGAATTACTTCAAGAACAGGCCATTGACTCAAAGTGGCAAGGAATGAAGTAAGCAGTGTTATCACCCTGTCAAGATGCGTATACTCCTACAAACATGGGTGGATCATGGTGGAAACCTTGAAGATAATAGACAAGAAGAAATTGAAGAAATGAGTAGTCAACAGCAGTCAAACTTGAGCCAGAAAAAACAAGGCACAGAAAGAATACTGTGAAGCAAATAAGAATGTCAATAGAAACAACAAGGAAGAAAAACCGAACTATAAGTAGACACTGGCAACAGAAGTAGAAGAAGCTGCTCACCATGGAAATGCGAAGGACAAGGGAGAACAAGACCTGAAGACAAAATGTGAAAGGAACAGACCAGCTTCATAGGAACTGCCACATATCTAGCCAGCCAAAAACGACCTGCCAATTTACTCAGTGTTCCTAGTAAGGAGAGATCTGCACAGCGATCAAACAACTAAAGAATACGGCAAGATTGCGGAACCAGCCACCGTTTCAGCAGAGGTACTGAAGGCTGATACTGAGACTAGTGCTGAGATGCTACATCTACTCTTTAACCAGTTTTTTCTTTTCTTTTTTTCTTTCTTTTTTTGGGGGGAGGGATGGGAATGTCCCTTCAAATAGAAAGGTTACTGTCACCAGTGACAGTAAAGTGACTATCATCACCATGAAGAGGTTTAAATCCAGACGTTTAATAACTGGCCCAGAAGAATTCTCTGGATTCACCAACCAGACAGAATCAGCAATACAGAACTGTTTAAATGTATAAACAACAACTTGCTAAAAACGAAGTTCTTCAAAGAAGGTGGACATGGCTCTTTCACGAACTCTACAAGCATGGATCTAGCATAACAAGACAAGCCCTCATCTGGAATCCACAAGGCAAAGGGAAAGGAAGTCGCCCCCAAAATGCATAGCGTGGTGACTTGAAGGCAGATGTGAAGAATACAGACCTCACTTGGAGACAGCTGGGATGCCTGGCTCAGGACTGATGTGGATGGAGAGCATTTGTTGTCGGCCTATATTCCAGATGGGGCAACAGGCATTGATAATGATGATGATGTTGATGATGATGATGACAATGGTGATGATGATGATTATGATTATGAGTTAAGAAAAAAAAAGAAGAATAAAAGGATACACAGTACTACAGTGATTATCACCCCGTGGGCAGAACAGCCCAAATGTCGCACAGAGAAAACCTGTCGTGACTTTATAAAATCAATACACACCTTACTCTACCCTACCCTACCCTACCCTACCCTACCCTACCCTACCTACACTACCCTACCATACCCTACCCTACCCTGCCCTACCCTACCTACCCTACCCTACCCTACCCTACCCTACCCTATTACAGGATCTGATATACACAAATGTATAGGGATATTGGACATTTTAAAAGACTTATAAGAGGATGTGAGTCTACATATTTAGGAGACGTAAACCTGTATTTGACTATGGAGAACAAAGGTACATAACTGACCTTAAAATGACTTTAATTCCAGATGAACCAACCTAATAAGTGAATATCATCCTAGAGACTGTTTTCAGATGTATATTACTACTAGTAGTAGTCCCTTGACTAGCGCCATTGGGGTGCTATGCTTGAGACTGCTGTCAGGGCTCTCCATCGATCTCGATCCTCTGATGTTCACAACATTGAGTTGAAGGTCTCTCCAGTCCACTCTTTGGCATAATCAACCCATGTCTTGCATTGTCAACCTCTTTGGCGCCCTACTTCAACCATGCCCTGGAGGATAGTTTTGGCCAGAGAATTGTGGTGATTCACATGGCCAAACCATGCAAGCTTGTGGCATTTCACAACTGTTAACAGTGGCTCTTGCTTGCCTGCAAGGATTTTCATATGTCTGGGATTGGATAATCAAAGACACGTGTATCTTCAATAAGACTGAAGAGACAGAACACGCTTGTGGTGTCCTTACATGAAACGTCACTTGCTTTGTTTAAAACAGAGGTTGGGACTTTTTACGTGTTTAGGTCAGTTCTCTCTGTACAATTTTGTAGGCTGCAATTAGAACAACATGCAGAATAAAAGCAAGTAGTGCTCAGCTAGCATAGGTGACCTGAAAAGGTAATAGAGGTGCATGCCCATGAGCATAATAACACACTCACACATTTGAGAATCAACACAAAATATACAGCTGTATCTTACGGTCACATTGATGTGGGTTTTTTGTGTGTTCTTTTGTTGTTGTTTTGTTGTTTGTTTATTTTTTTGTTTGTCTAAACTTAAAAAACAAACTTCGGTTTGTAATACTCAGAGTCAGACAGACAAACTGTGAGACAAGAAGACAAGAATGAAGGCAGAGAGAGGCAAACTGATCAAAAGTGAAAACATCAACAACAACAAAAGCATATGTTTTCATCTGGAAAGTTACACAAATTGTGCAAATAACTGTATTTTCTATCTGTCACTTCCTTTCCCTCACGGCTGATACTGTTCATTCATGTCAGTTTGCTCATTGTGGTGTTCTGCTCTCTCCTGATCTTCCTGCCAAACAGTGACCAGAAGGTCTGCCTGTAGCGGGACCCCATGGCGTAATACACAAAGATGTTGGCACTGGCATTGACGTAAGTGAACATTTGGCTGAGCCACACAACGATCAGAAACAGATTGTGATTACGTCGTCCGATGTTCATTTCTGGGAAAATAGTTGATACATTGTGCGCGAAAGCACTTGGAATAATACAAATGATGAACAGAATAGAGATGGCAATCAGCATTTTGGTAAGGGCCACTTCTCGTGGAGAGATGGTGAAAGAAGACTTAGCACGCCATGTCATGGCCTGGCGAAGTTTGACTGCTGTAACTATTGTGGTGACTGTTACCACTACGATCACTAGAAGGGGCAGGATAACACCGAAAATGCTACTGTGTAGAATATCAATGAACTGCCTGTGTGTTTCATAAAATGTACCTGGTATAGATGCTATCTCCACTGCACCAGTCGTTGGATCGCGCAAGGTATAATTACCGCACATCGGTAAATATCACCGCACATCGGTAAATATCACTGCACATCGCCGCACATCAGTAAATATCACCGCACATCACTAAATATCACCGCACATCGCTAAATATCACTAAATATCACCGCACATCACTAAATATCGGGGTGTATGTTTAATCTATGACAATCTTATGCCATAAGACAGTCTTGAAAGGTGTTGGTTTGTTCATAGAATTAGAATAGGCTACTGTAAGCCTATTCTAATTCTGTTTGTTCCTATTGTGTGTACCATATGCCATAAGAGTTAAACAGGGGGGGCAACTCCAGATGTCAGCTAGGCTAAGGCCGCGCGAGATACAACTGCCCGTGTATGCAAGATGGGTCCTAAGCAGGCCCCACAGTACCCTTGTGGAGTTTGTGCTCAGGGTTGTGGGAACAACAGCATCGAGTGTTCATCTTGCCAGAAATGGATTCACAGGTAAGAGTGTGTGTGTATGTGTGTGTTAAAACTGCAATATTTTCCACACTTTTAGAGCTAGAGCTCCCAAACCTGGTATATAGGCACTCTGACCTTCTACATATCATATGACGTCATGCAGGATGTTCTATGGACCGTTGGGGCACCACACGACCTGACACAAAATGGTAAAAATTCAAATCCTTGACCTTGCAATATCTCATGAACTTTTCAAGGTAACCTTTTGATATTTTGTATGTTGACGTACTATATTGAGCTGGTGCAGCCTGCAGAGGATCAAGGTCAAAGGTCAAGGTCATGTGCTGCTCCGAACGCCCTAAACCTTAAAACTGCAATAATGCCCACCCCTACTCCTCTCTTTCTATCTGATAACCCCCACCCCCACTCCTCTCTCTAGCTCCCTCTCTCTGATGACCCCCACTCCTCTTTTTCCCTCTCTCCCCCCCCTCTCTCTCTCTCTGATGACTCCCACTCCTCTCTCTCCCTCTCTCTGATGACCCCCCCCCCCCCCCACCCCCATTTACATTTTCATTATCATTATCATCACCGTTATCCTACTACTATTACTAATATTACTACTACCACTACTACAAACAACATGTAGTTCTACTACTACTAGTAATACTACTACTGTCTACTAATGGCATGTGTTCATTTTGATGTTTTGCAGGCGCTGTGTTCCTATGGATCTCGATCTGCTGGCGACCTGGACCACCACTGAGGATGAGGAGTCCCTCAACTTCCTCTGTAGAAAATGCGCCTTTGCCAATGGATCTTATGACATTACTGCATCGCTACACAGGCTGTTTGCTGCATCCGACTCCCAGCCTGAATCTGTTCTTCAGACAGCTGTCCGTAGTGAGCGCCTGCTACTGCAGACTTACAGAGTGGGCCTGCCTGCACAAAGAACCACCACCTCAGCAGTTCCTGGTGTTCGTGATGCGGTGTCAACAGAGATCCTTAGGAAGTTCTCCCCCATCATGCTTGCTGACCACCTCCCACTCGCAGTCTTTGGTGATGGGAACTGCCTCTACAGGGCTATCTCGAGAGGACTTTTTGGACACGAGAACAACCACATTCACATCAGACTACTGACTGCACTGGAGATCGCGGAGTATCCAGCATACTACGATGCAGCCTCACCAGACTACATTGACCTCATCAGAGAGCCAACTTTAGTGAATGACCCCTACCCCAACCTTCTGCGCTCTGCCTGCAAGCAGCATGGGTGGTGTGAGATTCTGCATCTGTATGCAGCCAGTGCAGTACTACAGAAGGCGCTGCTGTCCTACTGCCCACCAGTTCTCAAAGAACACTACCTAACCAGACCACTGTCACGTAAGGTCTGCGGACGAGGTGTGTCTTCAACAGCAACGCCAGTTGTCAAACTCATGTGGACTATGGGACACATGCCGGACACCCAGGATGAGTTTGTGCCTAGCCACTTCGTGGTACTGCACTGCCTTGCACCACCCAGGATGAGCTTTGTGGATCTGACTGATTCAAAACCCTCACATAGTGCTGCCAGGAAGACCTCTACCCCGCGACCAACCACATCTGATAAGGACAGCACCTTCAGTAGGGACTATTCTTTTAGTGAGCTGTCAGATTCACAAGCTGCCAGTGACAGTGAGCTGTCAGATTCACAAGCTGCCAGTGACAGTGAGCAGTCAGATTCACCAGCTGCCAGTGACAGTGAGCTGTCAGAGTCGCCACTTGGGGGAATCAAACCTACATCACCACCTGCTGCTGGTCCTTCTCCTGTGTTGACTGATGATACCCTGCCACCTTCCCCAGATGGTAGTGATAGTGCACCCTCAGATCATATTAGCATGGACACTGACTATTCTATTGCCAGTCGAGGGTATGACTTGCCCATTCCTGGGAGGTTCCTGAGCATGTCAGATTTGGTGTCTGTCATTGAGTCTGAGAACAAATACAAGTTGCAGCAGATACCAACTGGACTGAAGCAGAATAAATATTTCTGCTTCGACAATACAGACAATATCGAACACCAATGCAATGGTCAACCAAGTCGCTTTTGGGATGATTGTGGTGCCTGGAAGGCTATTGCCACTAACAAATCTTACGTGCTGCGTGGCGAATCAACACTGACGGAACTGAAACATAGGCAGGGGCAGTATGGACTCATGAAGAGACAGATGGTGGATGGCAAAAGCAAACAAGTGTTCACTGTCCTAGAGCAGCAGCCTCCACCTGAGCTCATCATCATTGTCCACAGAGCATATGCTGTTCACACTGTCTCCGAAGACTACAAGCGGAGGATTTCTTGGATAGAAAAAAACCAGGATGACGCTGACAGTGACACAACCGCAGTAGCGGAGTATGTGGGATCTTTCCCGTCTGCTGCCATGGATAGGATGGAGTCACGACGTGACAATGTCCCCATTCGATACAGTAAACGGTTCACGGATGGTGTCAACGTGCCGAGTGGTCCACAGTCCCATAAGTCGCCTTCACCAGCTGGCAGTGGCAGTGCATTCTCACATATCAGCATGGATACTGACTATCCTATTGCCAGTGGAGGATACGACTTGCCCATTCCTGGGAGGTTCCTAGGCATGTCAGAATTAGTGTTGAACATCAACGCTGATATCAAAGAGAAGTCGCAGCTGATACCTACTGGACTGAAGCAGAATCAATATTTCTTCTTTGACAACAGTGACAATATCAAACGCCGACGCAATGGTCAACCAAGCCGCTTCTGGGATGATTGTGGTGCCTGGAAGACTGGTGCCACTAACAAATCGTACGTGCTGCGTGGCGAACTGACTGAACTGACACATAGGCAGGAACAGTATGGACTCATGAAGAGACAGATGGTGGATGGCAAAAGCAAACAAGTGTTCACTGTCCTAGAGCAGCAGCCCCCACCTGAGCTCATCATCATAGTTCACAGAGCATATGCTGTTCACACTGTCTCCGAAGACTACAAGAGGAGGATTTCTTGGATAGAAAAACCCGATGGCACTGACAGTGACATGACAGCAGTAGCAGAGTATGTGGGCTCATTTCCGGGCCGAGCTCCCCATGGAAATACAAAGAGTACTGCACCGAAGGATTATATTCGGATGCCACCCGCTGCAATGGATGAGATGAAGGAAGAGGCAAGGGACAATGCCCCCAGTCAAGTGTATAGGAAACTGATTTCGAACAGTGATGACGTATTCAGTGCTCCAAGGTCCCACACTCAGGTGAAGAATGCCAGATACCGTCAGAAAAAGAAACAGTCGGCTACAGGAAACCGGGCCAACTTTGCTGACCATGTACAGACAGTTGAAACCATGGTGCAAAGTCACCCATTTGTACAGTGGTTAGTTCATGCTAAGGGCAAGGTGCCTTCTGTCATCTTGTACACAGAAGAACAAATGATGGACATCAAGCGCTTCTGCTGTTCTGGACCTATTGGAGCGACAACAGTTTTGGGATTTGACAAGACTTTCAACATTGGAGATGTGCATGTGACTTGTGCTGCCTTCAAGAACTTGGCAGTGACCCGATATGACACCAACGACCACCCGATCTTCCCTGGCCCCATGTTTCTACATGGCAACTCAGACTACACATCATACTGTGCCTTTTTTTCTCATCTGGCTGGAAAGCTCAACGATGCTCCTTCATCACCAATCATCGGCTCAGACGAGGAGCAAGCCATGAGGAAGGCTATAAAGACAGCCTTCCCAGACTCGCCAACGCTTGTGTGCTCACGGCATTTGAGAAAGAACTGCATGGATTACCTGAAGGATAAAGTTGGTGTGAATGACAGGGACAGGTCTCGGATCGTGAACTCTGTATTCGCCAAGGACGGAATAACTGGGGCTGCTGACGACATTGTGTTTGCATACCGACTGGGTGAGACCAAGAAGATCTATGACGTGACAGGCATTGGCTTTGATGGATACTTTCAGGACCGGATTGTGCCACTTTTGCATGAAAACCTGAACACTCAGCTGAAGACATCTACCTCCGGGCTGACAACATGGACAAACAACAACTGTGAATGTTTGAACGGAGTCCTGAAACACGCAGTCAACTGGAAACCACAGCCACTGACAGACCTGGTGGACACACTTTATGAAGTTGTTCAAGGGCAATACAAGGACTTGGAGATGAGTTTGGTTGGACAGGGAAACTACAGGCTGACAGAGAACTTTCGACACTTTGCTGTTCCCATTGACATCTGGAATAACAAAAGCACTGAGCAACGACGACGACACTTCCATCGTTTCCTGCAGGCTATCCTGAAGAACAATTCTAGATTGGTCACTTCAACTGATGGACAGACGACAGTGATTGGTCCAGGAGTTGCAGGTGGAAAGAAGCCAGGGCAGAGGAAGAGGAAGAGAAATGCCAAGACAACTTATTGACTGTGACCAGATGGTTTGGTCTTGTACACAAGAATTTTCTTTTCCGAATCGAGTACAGTACCGGTTTGAATGGTTATCGAGAGTGGGGGAACATCCGAAGGAGTAGGAAAGTAAGATAGTTTCTTTCCCAAGGAAACAAGACCACTGAGATCTGTTATACAAAGTTGATTTAAACAGATGTCTTGTTGTATTTGTCAGTTCATTTCTAGTCCTATGGGTGAGTGCTCAAGCCCAATTTGTGTATATACTGCCCCATTTTAGCAACTTACTTCACTATTTTTTTCAATGTGTTTATTTTCATATCTGTGTTGTTGAAGTTGAATAGCCTATAGATGTCCAGTCAAGGGCCTTCTAATACAGCTGATTCCCCCCCCCAATTTAATGAGTCTGGTAGTGGTATGCTTTTGTACCTGTAGTTTAAGAATGGGCGCACAGGTAGGTGCACAATGGTGGTTGTTAGGTGTAATGTCCTCAGTGCTAGTAGTACTAGTGCACCTGTGTAGCAAGCTTTATAGTAGTAGTTTGCTGATGCTGATGTCAAAAGCTAATGTCAGTGCCAGCAGCACAAAAGACCTACCATACATCAGTCGGTATACCGGCCAGTATGATTCCTGTCCATTATATATGTTTCATAGTCTAGCTCTGTAAAGCCTAAAGGGCGAGGACTAAATGATAAAACTAAAAGCCTTTTTTATTGCTCCTCGAAAATAAAGAATTTAATCTCAATTTTAATTTCATTTTTAAACCCCCCACCCCCCACCCCCTTCTCTCTGTCTCTCTCTGGATCTGGATCTGGATGAATACGTCGCAGGAAGCAATACAATACTGATTATTATAATTGCTACGGAAAACTGGGAGAACGCATTATAAATTTTTTTAAAAAGCTAGTGGAGGGCTGCAGGACTGCCTACTGCTGCTGTGAATGCCGCGACAGTACTGGCCTGGACTGTTGTTTCTTCCAGAACTGTTGTTTCTTCTCTCTCTCTCTCTCTCTCTCTCTCTCTCTCTCTCTCTCTCACACACACACACACACACACACACACACACACAC
>JAVDPJ010424996.1:0-10273 GCA_034780015.1 Urosalpinx cinerea
CGAACTGAGTTATTTATGTGTGGAGGGGAGGACTAAAAGTTTGGCTGTCATCGTTTACAAATCTAAAATTTGTGACAAACCTCCCTTCCAAAGAAACCACTACACTGAGTAGTGGTTCACACAGCTAAACCTGACAGTTCTCGGGTTACCCTCCTGTGGTACCCTCAGGTTGCTACTCAGTAGGGTGAGCCCTGCTGAGGTAGTCAGCACCATGGTTGTCGACTCCCTTCAGGCTCTCGAAGTCGAAGGAGTGACTCTGGAGTTCCATAGTCCAACCCATCAGTCGGCGACTCACTGGACGGATCCTGTCCAAATACTTCAGCGGATGGTGGTCGCACTGAAGGGTGAAGTGACGTCCGTACAGAAAAGGGTAGAACTTCCGAATGCCCCAGACGATGGCTAAGCATTCCTGCTCGATGGTGTGGTAACGTCGTTCAGCATCCGAGAGCTTCTTGCTAGCGTAAGCTACTGGATGCAGACCCTGTCCTTGGTCCTGCATCAGGACAGCTCCCAGGCCAACACCAGAGGCATCTGTCCTCAGGGTGTAGGGGTAGGTACAATCCGAAAGGATCAGTACCGGCTTGCTGCACAACACTCCCTTGAGTAGGCTGAAGGCCTCATCACACTTCCCATCCCAGTGAACCTTGTCTGGCTGCTTTCCCTTGGTTTTCTCCGTCAGTGGCAACGCTGTGGTAGCGAAGTTGGGCACGAACTTGCGATAGTATCCCGCCAGTCCCAAGAACGCTCTCAGTTCCTTCTTGTTACTCGGGGGATTGGCGTTCCTGATCTTGTCCACCTTGTCGTCCTCTGGAGCCACCTGTCCTTGGCTGATCACGAACCCCAGGAAGGGAATCTCGTGGTAGCCCACGAAACACTTGGTTGGTCTGGCAGCCAGCTGTGCCTCACGAAGCTTCATGAACAGAGCGCGCAGGGACTTGACATGGCCAGGCCAGTCCTCCGATGCTATCAGCATATCGTCCAGGAAGTTACGGACTTGCGGGTCGTTCAGAGAGCTCATCAGGCATCGCATGATGCGGCTGAAGACGGCGCCTGCGGTCTTTAGCCCGAAGGGCATGGTGAGCCACTGAAATTGCCCCTGAGGCGTGGTGAAGGCAGTCAGGTGTCGATGATCAGGGTGCATGGGGATCTGCCAGTATCCCTTTGTGAGATCTAGCTTGGTGAAGTACTGATTCCTCCCGATCTTTGCAAAGATCTGTTCGACGTCGGGCATCGGCTCCGCATCAAAGACCAGGCTCTTGTTGAGTTTCCGGTAATCAACGCAGAACCGGACTTTTCCGTCTTTTTTCTTCACCAGCACGATCGGTGCTGAGTACGGTGATGACGTCCTTTCTATTACGTCCATCTCGAGCATGGACTGGATCTCCTGTCGTATCGTATCCTCTTGTGAGTGAGGGAGAGGGTACTGCTTGACCCGGATGGGTATGTCAGTGTCAAGCTTCAGCTCGCACTGTCCAATGGTGCAGCGCAAAGGCATGTCGGTAAGGACGTCCTGGAATTCCTTACACAGGTCACACGCCTCTTGTGCCTGTTCTCTCGTGAGTTGCTCACCCATGTGGACATCCCTCCATGATTCCTCAGCTGTCAACGGGATCACGGGGATGAAAGGGGAGCAGTAAGGAGCGGTGTTTAGGTCTTGCTCCTCCACCACCACTGGAGCCAGCCCTGCAGCTGCTATAGCTTGATCTCCCACCGGAGTCGTCGTCTCTCTCCTCTCGTATCGTTTGAGGAGGTTGGCGTGGAACAGTCTGACTCTGTCCCCTACCTGGATGCGGTAGTCCCAGTCGCCTACTCGTCCTCTGACGGTGAAAGGTCCCCTCCACGCCAGTTGAAGCTTATTCTTCCTCACGGGAAGCAAAAGCAACACTTCGCTCCCAGTCTCGTGCCATCGCTCGCGAGCCTTCCTGTTGAAGTACTTCGCGTACCGTCGAGTGGCATCCCTGAGGTGCTCTCTTGCGATTTCGCAAGTGGCGGTCACTCGGTTTCTCAGGTCGAGCACGTAGCGCACCTCCTCGCGCTCAGCTGTGTGGTTGGCCTCTGAGGTCCAGATCTCTCGCAGGATCGACATCGGTCCACGCACGGTCCGCCCGTACAGGAGTTCGAAGGGCGCGAACCTCATGGATTCCTGCGGTACCTCCCGATAAGCAAACAGGACGGCTGGAACGTACTTGTCCCAATCCTTGGGGTGGTCCTGGCACAAGCGTTTGAGCATCTGTTTGAGCGTCGCATTAAACCTCTCGACGAGTCCGTTGGCCTGAGCGTGGTATGGTGTTGTAGTCTGGGCATGGATGCCCATCAGTCGGTTCACTTGTCCCATAAGGTTCGACACAAATTGTGTCCCCATGTCCGTGAGGACCTCCTTGGGTATTCCCACACGCGTCCACATCTCGAACAGGGCCTCTGCCACTGTTTCAGAGTCGATCCCACGGAGCGGTACAGCCTCGGGGTATCGGGTCGCATAATCGACCACGACTAGGATGTACCGGTGTCCGCGTGCGGAAGCAGGCTTGATCGGGCCGACCAAGTCTATCCCTACTTTCGAGAAGGGTTCCCCAACGAGTGGCACTGTGCCGACAGGCACACGGATGGCGTGTCCCTTGGGAGTCGTCCGTTGGCAGGGGTCACAGGATCTGCAATACCGTCTGACATCTCCATTGATGCCAGGCCAGTGGAAGTCTTGCCTGACCCGTTCGAGGGTCTTCCTGGTCCCTAGATGTCCTGCCATCGGTGTATCATGTCCTATCTCTAGGACTGTCTTGCGTAGTGGCTTAGGGACAATCAGCTGTCTGTAGTGGTCACCTCCCTTCAGGTACCGACGGTACAGCAGACCATCCTTTCTCTCATAGGTAGCCACGGCGTTCGGGCGTGCAGGTCGAGTCAGGCATCTCCGGACACAATCCAAGGTCGGGTCCTGCTCTTGAAGTTCTTGCACGTCCTTTCTCTCCGTTCCGAGGGCTATCCCTTGCGGGAACGGGGTCAGAGTGGGTCGCAGCTCCTTGGCTGGGCTTCCAGTTGCTGATCTGGTCTGAGCCGCGGCTGACACTCCCTGGGGAAGATCGGTTGACACGGGTAGTCTCTCTCCACCCTCGGTGTCAATGTGATTGCCTATGAGCAGGTTGCAGATCGGATTTTCCATTGCCACTGCCCATAGTCGTCCTTGGTAATATGGTGTTGATACTGTCACCAACACAGTAGCGCTTGTCTGCTTCCTGGAGTAGACGCTGTTGATCTCTATGTCTGGGCCCCTTGGCGCATCCTTGGGTACAAACTTCTGGTCAACAACCACATGTGTCGCCCCAGAGTCCCTGACAGTTTCGACCATGGTTCCCTCTACTCGGGACATGAAGGTCGGCAGACCTTCTCCTGCGCTGCAGCAGGCATTCATCCCCCTCTTCGGGCCGTTGCTGTTGGTCTTTCGCTGGTCCGCGAGGAACTTCGGACAGTTCCTCTTATAGTGTCCACGTTGAGCGCAGTAAAAGCAATCTATGCGGGACGCAGGTGCTGGCCACGGGGTGTGTGGACTCTTCACTTGGGTACCCTTGGAGTCCCCACTGTTGACAGGATTCTTGGAATCTTGTGGCTTGTTCCGATTCCTAGTATCCCTGTACCGATCGCGATCATGTGATCCCTGTTGATCGGATCTGATTCCTGGCCCCCTCCTGGCATCTGCATATGCCTCAGCACAATCGACAGCGTCCTTGAAGTTCTTAGGCTTAGCCTCACGGATCTTGGTGAAAAGCTCTGGCGTTACTCCGTTGCACAATTGTTCGATCAGGATGACGTCCCTTAACGGGGCTTCGGCCATCCCCTGCCATGCGTCTAAGTTTCTGGCCAGTCTTTCACCGAACAGGATGAAGGTTTCATCACCCTTCTTCTTAGAGTCCCTGAATTTCTTCCTATAGGCTTCAGTGCCCATGTAGAACGCCTTCCTGAGTGCTCCCTGCATATCTGCATAACTGGTGCCAGCAGGCATCCCAATGCAGGCCCGCCTAGCCTTCTCGGTTAGAGATCCCGTTAAGTACAGACTTTTCTCAGCCTCATCCATGTTGTAGCTGGTGGCTACTCTGTCGAAGTGACTCAAAAAGTCTTCTATGTCGTCGCCTGGTCTCAGCTCAGGGATCT
Organism: Urosalpinx cinerea; assembly: GCA_034780015.1. Lineage (NCBI taxonomy): Eukaryota > Metazoa > Mollusca > Gastropoda > Neogastropoda > Muricidae > Urosalpinx > Urosalpinx cinerea. Next base: position 4,141 of record JAVDPJ010424996.1, read on the forward strand.
TGAGGTGTGGCCTAGGTACTCTGCGGTACGGGTTAGCGTTGGTTGACGAGATGGCGGTTGCCATCCACTCCCTCATCTGTTCTTTGTCCTGCCTCCTATCTTCCGCTTCTCGCTCTTCCTTGCGCTCCTGACGCACCTCTCTTTGTCTCTTCTCCTCAGCCTCTTGTCGCTTCTCTTCACCCGCACGCTCCTCTTTGAGCGCTTTACGCTCCTCCTTCTGTCTCCTCTCTTCAGCTTCCCTTGCTTCCTTAAGGGCTTGACCTTCTATTTCCCTCATCTTATCCTGTCTCCTTTCTTCCGCTTCTCTCGCTTCCTTCTCTCTCATGTAGGTCAACATGATTGCCACCTCAGAGATCGGTTGCTGACTAGCATCTTCCTGCGATCTGGCTAATCCTAAGGGTTGGCGCGACCCTATCCTGGGATCTATCCCTTGCCGTTGGCCATACATGCCTCGAGGAAGGTGAAGTGGGTGTCCACCCTGCGATCGGTCATCTTGATAGATAGGACGAGGCGGTGACAGAGCCGGGGACGCCCTAATGCGCACCCTAGGCTTCAGGTCGAACTCTGGCTGATCCAAAGTTGACACTGATGATGCCAACTCCTCCTCCCTGTCATCAAGCGTCGACAACTGCGCATTAATCGCATCTATCTGAGCCTTGACCTCTTCCTGATGATCCTGGATGTTACTGGGGTTTCTCCCACTGTATCCTACATAAGATGGGTGAGGAAGACGGGGACCTGAGACCGACATCATAGGAGAGAAGATAGTCCCAATCGCTCCTAACCTACGACCTGGAGGCGGTCGGGTCGCAGTAGGAGCTGGTGATGGTGGGGGAAAATTCGCCCCTGAAGATGCAGCTTGCGCAGCTGACTGCCGCCTTGCTACTTGAGAACGAGTTATCATTCTGTCCTCTTCTGCCATGGTGAACAAGTCCTTGTTCACTAAATCGCTAAAAAAACAAAAACGATAGTCTTATCGTTTCTTATCACAAACTACAAAAGTTATCCACGAAAATGATCAAAAAAAAAAAAAAATGATCCACAAAAATTCGAAGTAGCCAAGTCAAAAACGAAAACCGAAAGTCGAAACCGAAAACCCAAAGTGGTGCTCGAAGTCGCTTACCTTGCGACGACGACGCCTGCCAATGAAAAATATTGCCAAGTATGGATTGACAATTCTTAGAAGTTCACTTTCACTGAAAGTAGCGCAAAAAAAAAATTCTTATCGGAAGTAGATGCCTACTAATGAAAAATATTACTAAGTATCGCACACTGTTGTTACTTCCCCTTTGAAGCCTATGCCTACAAACAAGAAAAGTTTCTAAGTGCTAGCCAACTATTTACAAAAGGTAAACAAGGCTAGTTAATTGTCAGCCAACATTGACCTCTGACCAATGTGCTGTCAGGAACGATAACTGGCTACGACGCTGTTTATCCGTGGAGTTCTCTTGTCTCGCAACAAACCACAAAAGTTGAGTTGCCAATTTCATAAGCGCAAAAATCCTTGCTCGGAGACTTATGAAAAGAAAAGAAGAGAAAAAAAAAAAAAAAAAAAAAATCTTTTCCTTATGTTATTCCAACACCGCAAGTGTTCTCAAATGACCTTGACCCAGTCGATGTCGACTTCAAAAACGAAACTAGACTCCCAGTCTATTTCGGGGTTATCATTTCAGGCACCTAATGATCAGTTAGGCCCTCACTGTTTACATATCATACACGAATCAAAATTGGATGATTATATACACAAAATCACTTGTGTACAGTAAATATGACTTAGGATTTCTCCTCTACTTAATACTTTCACACCGGCGCACTAATTAACTTTATGCTGAATTATAAAGTGTGAGAAATATGGCGTTAGACACCTTAAAAGATAGGTTTGTTCTTGAGGAGCCTATGTCAGATTCAGCTCCTGGGGCGAAGGGACCCCCACCTACCCTCAAGGATCCAAAACCCAGCCAATCTCCCACAAAGTACAAAACAACACACACTCTCTACGCTCCCAGGGTTGTTTCCCTGCGCAAGTGCGGATGGTGCCAATTAAGCTAGGAGAAAAAAAAAAAATCCGGGACGAGCCCCCACTGTTGACACGTCCACTTTTCAGCAGACGGTACAATAGAAATAATAAACGGGTCTTTCTTCCCTAGCACGCACCCAAACACTTGACACAAGATAACAGACACCGGGGAGAGTTTTCAAGACATTTACTCATTCAAAAAGATGATTTCATTTATACTTGGATAATAAAGAAACTGAAAAAAAGAAAAAAAAGAGGGTGAACCAAAGAAATGGGGGTCTAGCTATCTGTCAGAAAAGAATGCTTCACGCTTATCTAAGTCCCAATCCACCTAGTCCGCTACACTCGAGGGTCACAGAAAAGGTAAAAATCACTTAATAAACCAATGAAAAGAAAAGAAGAAAAAAAAAAATGTGGGGATTCCTTAAAGCGCCATGACCACAACACACACACATTCGCCACCCCACGGGCACTTAACGTCAACTTTGGCGATTGTCCTTCGATGATGCTTGAAGTTCCCTCGACGCTCGGGAGTTGCTCCTTCTCAGCTCGATGTTCAGCTAGTAGTGCCGCATCGGCTTCAGAGACCGGGTTGATCCGGGCCTCGTTCAGGATCGACTGGAAGACTGCACTACCACCTCAGAGTAGCTGCATACTTCTGTAACGCAGCTGTAAAGGCGATACAAAAAGTCTGTCGTAAGCAATCAGGCTACTACCACATCGGGGTTAAACATGTGTCATGTTTATGGTCATAGCGCAAATCATAAACGACATAAACAAACGGAAACAAAACATAATGCTTCCTCCCTCCAGACCAACAGCGCGCAGAAGCCGCGGGAGAGATATTAATACAGATCTGAAATGTTTAAACAGAAAGGATCAGTGTTTACTAAAAGGTGGGGGCTGGGACGTTCCCTCGTACAGACAACTTTTCCCCAGAAACCGCATCTGACACAGATTCCCGTAAAACATCTCCCTAAGCAAATATGCCTTAATTAATAGGCGCTCCAATATTTACTTATGTCTATCATTCTTAAATTTAATACGCGCCTCGCGCGCAACACACAAGGTTTACATAGTAATTAAATTCCATAATTCGTATTCAGATTAATTAGGCTCTCACGGCCCAAATTCATTTGCCTATTAAAGGGAAGTAACAAGCTTGAACGACTACACCCGAAGCGCGGGTCGGAGTTCTTGGCCTTTGGCCTATGGCAACGAAACTCGCTCGTTTACCAAACTTTTCCGAGCTTTCGTTTTCAACACGAATTGCTTATATACATCAATACTAATAAATACACATTCAAACCGATAATACCAACCTCAACAGCTGGTGCTAGTGACGCAAGTAGAAGATGGGATAACGGGGGTGAGGACGCCTCTCACAGACCGTACCGACTTGGCTCTTCCTTGAGACTGGGGTACGCCCCTCAGTAAGGAATAAGGCCGGAGCTGCTTGCCTCAACGAAGTGGCGGGACCTTGCAGAAGCGACGAGCTTATCGCTGGCACCAGAGCGAACGTGGTCCAACTATCTGCGTATCCAAAGTAGGTTGTACTACTCCCTCCTCCTGACTATCCAACAGGCCGGTTGAACATCACCTCGGTACGTCTTCTCTTGAGGTACTTCAAAAAAACCTCTGTCTTCAAAAAAAAAAAAATCGCGGCTTGATCCAATGTTGTTTTTTTTGTGAGCTTACACAGGGGCGCTAACTCTAGTTTCCTAACCTAGTTGAAAAAGCACGTGGAGGCTTGGAAGCCACGCTCCATCAGTTCGTAACCGAACTGAGTTATTTATGTGTGGAGGGGAGGACTAAAAGTTTGGCTGTCATCGTTTACAAATCTAAAATTTGTGACATTGATAATAATAATAAGATGATAATAATAATAATAGTAATAATAATAATAATAAAGCATTATAACCAGTCAATACATAATGGCGGAACGGGACTAGCCCAACGCCGGCCACAGTCCGGTTCAGGATTTCGACATTTGACCTCCATCAGATCAGCCCCACACTGACTTCACGCTCCGGCCAGGGACCTAACACTGGTGTGACGTAGAGAGGAAGCTCTGCACCGTCTGGAATATCAGTGTTTGTATCCATCTGAAAATCCTGGCTGCCTTTCAAGACAAACTGAACTTGTATACAAGTTGGAGGAAGCTTTGAGATAATATTGTCATGGGCTGTGTTGAGGAGAGGGCATGATAACAGGTAATAACCAGCGGTTTCTCGCTCGTTACCACATGCACAAAATGGGTCATCAACTAGATGGCGATTAAATAAATCATCGTTCAGGTCACTAACCCCAAGCTGGAGTCGAGTATGAATTATCTGTTCTTTCCTCTCTCCAACATAATAATACAAGGGTACGAATGATCGTCAATAGACAGATGACGTTTGAGAGCACTTATAGAATTCCTGCTTTTAATAGTATCTGGAAGACTGTTCCATAAAAGTGTAACAGAAGGAAAGAAGGATTTTCGATATATTTCAGTAATAGATTTTAGCGCTCTAAAGGTCTGCGTCTGTGATAAGCATTGCTTTCAGAGACGAGACCTGGAACAATTTCTTTGGTAGGCTGGACATATTTCATTTATTATCTTGAAATAAAACCGGATTTTGTCTTTTTCTTCTTTCTTTCAATGTGCAAACTCCTGACTCTTGATATAAGTTCTGGTGACTAGTTCCGCGGACAGCACCAACAATTGTTCTTAATGCCTCTAAGTGCAAGTGTTCTAAAGATTCTGACTGTTTCAGTACAGTTATCTCATATAATATCAGCATAGACAAAATGTGGAAGTATAAACGACTTATACATAATTTCAAGGGCTTTTCTATTAAGTTTGTATTTGTAGCTCTTCAAGCAAGCTAGCAACATATGGTCACAGTGTTAGTTATACTTTTAATTTGCTCATCCCATTTACAATTGGTTTGAAGTACTAGGCCTAAATGTCTGTGTTTGTTAGTGTTTTGCAACTGCCGTGTATTGCCAAATGTAAGGGGTAATATTGGGTTGTTATCTCTGGTTAAGTTCAACAGTTCTTTTTTTTCTTCGTTGAATAAAATTTTCCAGTGCTTGGCCCAACTGCTAACTTTTTCAAGGTCAAAATGTAGTATCTCTGCACGAGTTACTGCATTATCGAGAGCCAAGGACATACTTGTATCATCTGCAAATAATTTTATATTGGATTCAATATTCTCCGCAATATCATTAATATAAATATAAGAAATAATAGTGGACCCAGTACTGAACCTTGTGGGACCCCAGCAGGAATCTTTTTGAAGTCAGATGTTTCGTGTTTTATAACGACTTGCTTGGATGCGATTCGACAGTTAATCAGTAAAACCAGTTCAAGAGATTCCCTCATATGCCATTTGCTCTCATTTTGTGGAGAAGTCTTTTATGCCAAACACGATCGAACACGAGAGGGATGTTTCACGAAGAAATTACTGGTTTCATGTTTCAGTACTAAAAAAAAAAGGATTATAAAATAATTATCAAATCAGAGGTCGTCATGTGAGTAAATGACTTTCCCCATTTTTTCAAAAGAATCTTTATTATTGTTTTTTGTTGTTGACCAATTATTAAACTGAAATGATAGGAGACACACAATTTGATCATTATTTTAATAATTCATTTCGGTTCTCCCTTGCGTGTGAAAGAGACTCGTTGCTCTGTACGTAAACGGCGTTTCATTAAAAGTTGGAGATTGAAGTTTAGTAAAAGGTCTCGTTTTTTTGTAAAGAAAATTAAAAAAAAACGATCGGTAGTTTAGTTTAGTTTGGCCCAAGGAGGTGTTCGGAAGGTTCCATATACACTACACCACACCACACCTGCTGGCAGGTGTTTGTCCAACTGCTTAACCCAATGCGCTAGTCGAGCCTTAGGTAATAGTAGCAATCTAGAGAAATGATTTTTAATGTAGCTTCGTTGTTTACGTATATGTACTTCCTTTTCAATCCTCTTTGAAGACCCACTTATCCCCCTTTGCATGTCCCCAATAACTGTAACTCTGCTCTCCTGGTGAGTGTGTGTATGTTCGTTCGTTCTTTGGTTTAACGTCTTTCCACTGTGAGTGATATTAGACGGGGGAAAAAAAAAAAAAAAAAAAAA
>JAVDPJ010425107.1:0-10269 GCA_034780015.1 Urosalpinx cinerea
ACACATACACACACACACACACACACACACACACACACACACACACACACACGCATGCATGCATGCATCACTCATGCATGCTCTCACAGACACAACACACATACATGCATTACTCATGCATGCACTCACAGACACACAGGCACACACACAGACAGACAGACACAGACACACACACACACACAAGAAGACAGACAGTTTTAGTAATTGATATATGAAATTAACAAGTAAAATTTCCCTTAAAGACAAACAAAAAAACCTCCCAGAAAAATGAAAATATGGATAACAACTAAACAAGTCACACAAAAGAACCTGTAATCCTGTGTTTGTGTCTTGCTTTCCTGGCTGTACGTATGTTTGAAAACAACTGTGGCTGTCTTGCAGAGGACATAGGAAAATCCCTGAGCGGAGAAGCCAAGACTGCCGAGATCAGTGAAGGCAAACTGGCAGAGCAGTCTCCCTTTGGTGGCAGTGTTCGCAGTCGCAAAGACGCTCACAAGTGTCAGTACTGTGGGAAATTTGTCAGCGGCAACGTTGCATACAGAAGTGAGTTGATCATCTACGTATGTCTGTATTTACTACATCATACATGATTGGTTGTTTTGAATGTTGGTTGGGAATTAAGTCTGTATAGTTGTAGGGTGTCCATGATTGTTTTTTTTTTGTTTTTTCAGGTATCAGTCAGTATATTGAAAAACTCTTACAGAAATATTGAGATATAAGTGTAATATGCAATGTTAAAACAGTTTTGTAAGTAAAGTTAAATCAAGTGAACTATAGTATCTACAGAAAGAAAGTAATGCTGATGATTATACGTGTACTTAAGCTTATGACATGGAACTCCTCAAAGTGGGAGTATTGCTATAAAGAGAGATAGAATCCGACCATACATGTCCCATCCACTAGACTGTGTAGTGGTCTGGGTGCTAGTCTTTCGGATAAAATGATGTTTTTCTTTCAAACAAATTTTGTAGAAAAAACCCACTCACATAGGCAAACAATACACAAGTGTACAGGCAAAAGGAAAGAAAATATGGTGCTGTGCTAATAATAACTATGATGGCAGACTGTTTATGGGAGAGCAGACCTATTTCACAAAGAGAAATCTGCTGAGTCTTTAAATGTTATATGATATTATGCAATACATAATCATAACCAAAGTTTGTCAGCACATTATCAAACAAAATACTGAAAATGTTAAAAAAAGAAAAAGAAAGAAAGAAAGAAAGAAAAGAAAAAAAAGGAAGAAAAGAAACCCTGAAATAAGCAGTGTACCCCTACTGAATTTGCTTCCACCTGGCATGAAATGTGAGCCTTGTGTTTCAGTTCACCTGTACAAGCACACTGGTGTCAAGCCCTTCAACTGTTCCACGTGTGGCAAGTCCTTCACCACCAGCAAAAGCCTGTGCATTCATACCAGGAAACATACAGGAGTGAAGCCTTACCTGTAAGAAGGATTTTTTTGGTCATCAAAATAAGATTGTTTTCTGACACGTAGGGGGCTTAGTAGGTGGTGTCCTAATGAACAGGCACCACTGAACACCATCAAAGTGACCCAGCAGCAGTGCAAGGCCTTTATTTTGGGTAGATGGCCCCCGTAACGGCCTGACATTGTTAGCCCCCTGTGGACTTCGGGCTCTGAGGTTACAACAGAACAAGCCTGTGTGTGACTGGGGTGGTTGAGTTGGAATTGGGCTCTGAAGTTGCAGTAGAATTGAGTTTGTGTGTGGGTATGATGGTGGGGTCAGAATGAGCGGGGGTGGGAGCAGTAACGCTGGCACATCACATAAGATGGGGCAGCAAAAAAAAAAAAAAGAAGTTTTCTGTCACTGCCATACCGAGGGACACAAAACTCTCACCATCAGCGTTGATAGATGTGCTCTGGGTATGAGCTTTCGATCCCTCTCACAGGGTCTTCATCAAGCATGCTGTTGAGAGAGCCTCACATCTGGATGGGCTTGTCTCTTGCCTGACATGACATAAGTGTTGAGTCTCTCCGAACAGAGAGCTTGAAAAAGACCGCGCGAGCGGGATCGAAAGCTTGACTTAGAGCTAGTCCAGTGACATCTGAAGGTGAGAATTTTGTGTTCATATGAATTTTGTGTTATGCGAAAATGGTGATCATTTCATTTTACTTTTGAAATGAAATAATAATAAAAAAAAAAAAAAGGCTCACATTTCCAAAAGCAGTCATAAAATTTAAGTTCTTATCAGTACAAAATAATGGAATACCATCAGTTACAAGATTTGCACTTGCACATCATAGTGTATTTACTTATTTATTTATTTAGTATCTTTTGTCTGTTTTGCAGTTAAATATGTTTGACCAAAAGTTGGATTGTCAAATTTATTCATTGTGTAATGATTATGAGGTCATTTGTATCCTGCTGTGTGATCTTGCGTATAATCAAGTAGACTGTGGTCATGGTTTATTTTCAGAACAGATCCATGAAGGAATGCACATCTACATGAAATTATGAAACTCCGGAAAGAAAATGAAGCATTGTTAATTCTCACATATGTAGCAAATCAACATTTATTTTTGAATAAGGATTAATGAGTGTTTGTTATCAGCCACTTAAGGCATGAGAACCATCCTTTTGTCCCTATCTTAATCCATTTTCTGTTGTCTATGTTTCAGGTGCAACCAGTGTGGCCGTGAGTTTTTCCGAGGCACCTCATTCAAGTACCATCTGAAAACTCACAGCAGAACCCAGTCGAAGCCATTGCCCTGTGATGAGTGTAATCGAGAGTTTCTGACCCAGAATCGTCTGGACAAGCACAAACAGTACAAGCACCCGGCACAGCCCAAAGTCTACATGTGTGAACACTGCGGCAAGACCTTCATGCATGCAAGTGAGTATGACGATAGGAGATATAATTAGTTTTAGGTTTTGGTTATATCGAGAGGGTGAGATTTGGCTGCAAAATGATTTTTTTTTTTTTTAAATAGAATTTACAAAGGCATTGGAAAAGGTGAGATTTGGCTGCAAAATGAGTTCTGTTTAAAAAAAAAAAAAAAAAGAATTTACAAAGACCAATGGAGAAGGTGAGATTTTGGCTATAAATTGGGTTCTTTTTGTTTTAAAATAGAACTGCCAAAGACTATTGGAGAAGGTAATAGGCTCAAGGAATGTTTTGCATAGGCAGTATAATGGCCTCTCAGAACTTGGGTTTCCTGAGTGAACCTGGCTTGTTTGAAAAATCGACTGTTATTGTCATTTGGGTACTGTAAGATGTTTGTAAACTTGACATGTCTGTAAATTTGACATGTCTGTAAATTTGACATGTTTGTAAACTTGACATGTTTGTAAATTTGACATGTTTGTAAATTTGACATGTTTGTAAATTTGACGTGTTTGTAAATTTGATATGTCTGTAAATTTGACGTGTTTGTAAATTTGACGTGTCTGTAAATTTGACAGTAAGTGTGTCTTCAATAACTGTGTTTTAAAAATTTGACAATCAAGGTCACTGATGTAACCAAAAGTGTGAGGAAATTTGATATTGATTGAAGATCATTTAGGTAGATGTGAATACTTGTAAATGTAATGTTTAAGGTCAGCTGAGTAGCAGGGCATTTCAGTTTTCATATTTCTCAGTAACTATGACAGGTGCAGTTTAGGAAATAGATACAGAATTGCTTGTAACAGATTATTTGACTTTTGGGCATGGTGAAGTAACAAGGTTACAGGACATATATAATACTATAGTTTACTTATTTGGACAACCCATAATACTATCATTTGACAACCCACAATACTATCATTTTCTTGCATTTATGAACCACTTTTTATGATAGGGGTGAATTCTCGAAATATAAATCTCAACCATTTGCATCTGACACTAATTGGTCAAAGTGGCAAGGTTGAAAAAGAAGTGAAGTGCATGCTTTACTTCTTTTCAACTGTTTTTAATTGACAAAAGACTCACTGCTTAGCATTGTCAAGAATGAATTTTTTGTGAAAGGGCTTAATCAGGGTTATTGTTGGACAAACCTTTGTTTGTGTACATCAGTGTGTTTTGCGTTCAGTGGTCTGCAGTGATCAGTATTTTATTGTCTTCAGTGATCAGCTGTTGGTTTAGTGCTAAACTAAGACCATTCAGTTGAGAGACCACATGCTATGTTAGGCACTTAATTGCTTCACCAGGTGTAGCCAAGAGGAGAGACAGTAGGCAGAAAGAAGAGGGAAGGATGCCTCAGTCAGCTAGTGACCTATTTATAGCTTTTAACTGAGGGGACTCAGCCTACAGTACTGTGAGTGATCAGTGTCATTGTTGAAATTATTTGTTGTTCCTCTCAGGTATTGAGAACTGTGTTTAAATAATGATATTAAAGGGTGGGTGAGGGGGGACCTTTTCCGTATATTTCAAATATTATAAAGTAGAAATGTTCTTTTCTGGTTTATTTGATAAATTTGTATTTTTTCTTTAAGTTTGTCTTTTTCCATGGAGTCTTAAAATAAACATTTTTATGTATACTTATTTACTTGTCTATTTTTCTTTGTCCAAGGAGTCTAAACCTTTTATGTACTTATTTATCTATTTTTCTTTGTGCAGGGAGTCTAAATTTGTTTTATGTACTTATTTACTTATCTATTTATTTTTCTTTGTCCAGGGAGTCTGAAAATCCATGAACAGTCTCACACCGTCAAGTACACTTGCCTAGTATGCAAAAAGGAATTTAGCCAATCGGATGAGCTGGACTCTCACAGGAAGGAGGCTCACGCAGATCAACCCAAGCCAGGGGAGAAGAAGTCAGTGAAAAGTTCAACCCTACCCCAATCCCAGGAACACTTACAGCAGCAATTACTGCCGCATATTCTGTACACCACACCGCAGACCCAGTTAGTGCAGACCATCGATTTGAGCACGGGCAACATCAGCGAGATTGAGTGGCGGGAGGAGGAGCATCAGCAGGCACCCCAGCACATCATCATCACCGCCACGGAGCGTCCGTCCACTCCCTTCACCATCAGGGATCATGCAGGCAACGTGGTAGAACATATCTCCTTCAGCAAGCAGAGTGATGAGGGCGTCACCATGAACAGTCACGCAGGGGGGGACCACATCACTATCAGCGAGCATGCAGGCAATATCGTGGAGCATATCTCCTTCGGCAAGCCAAGTGACGATGGGGGAGGAGGTATCACCAACTCCACCATCGACACCAGCCGTGCAGGGGGGGACCACATCACTATCAGCGAGCACGCCGCAGGTAGTGTTGTGGAGCATATCTCCTTTGGCAAGCAGAACAGTGAGAGCATCACCATGAACAGACCACATCACATGGTGGACCACATCACCATCAGTGAACATGCAGGCACCCAGATCAGGATCACAGAGAACCCAGGACCCAACATGACCCTGGTTGAGCACCCGGAAAGTCGGGAGATGAAGTCGGACTTGGACCCTTACAGTACCCACACCCACACCCCGTCCTTCTCCCACCAGCCCGCCCACACAACCACCACCACCCACATCCTCACCCAGATCCAGCTCCCTCTCTCCACCGCCACCCCCTCCCAGGTTCTCCCTCTCCAGCAGGATCCAGCATCCTCATCCAGTCCAAAGCAGCTGCAGACGCTGCATCCCCTGCAGAACCCCTCATCCAGCAGTCCACAGCAACTTCAGACGCTGCATCCCTTGCAGAACCCCTCATCCAGCAGTCCACAGCAGCTTCAGATGCTGCATCCCTTGCAGAATCCCTCATCCAGCAGTCCACAGCAGCTTCAGACGCTGCATCCCTTGCAGAACCCCTCATCCAGCAGTCCACAGCAGCTTCAGACGCTGCATCCCTTGCAGCTCGCAGCATCATCAGTATCAGCAGGAACAGAGGCGGTGTTGCTGCAGCAGGAGTCTGTGCCTGTGCAGTATGAGGTGGAGTGTCTGCAGGACCACACCAGCCTGACAGAGGCCGACCTCAACGCCGTTCACCTCCTGGCTCAGGCCAGCCTGGCTGGTCAGAACGTGGCTCTGAGACACGCTGACCAGTTCTGAAGTTATGGTCACTGTAGACTGAAATTAAAGGCCCCTCCTGGCTCAGGCCAGCCTGGCTGGTCAGAATGTGGCTCTGAGACACGCTGACGACTTCTGAAGTTATGATGGTCACTGTAGACTGTGAAATTAAAGGCCCCTCCTGGCTCAGGCCAGCCTGGCTGGTCAGAATGTGGCTCTGAGACACGCTGACCAGTTCTGAAGCTATGGTCACTGTAGACTGTGAAATTAAAGGCCCCTCCTGGCTCAGGCCAGCCTGGCTGGTCAGAACGTGGCTCTGAGACACGCAGACCAGTTCTGAAGTTATGGTCACTGTAGACTGTGAAATTAAAGGCCCCTCCTGGCTCAGGCCAGCCTGGCTGGTTAGAACGGGGCTCTGAGACACGCTGACCAGTTCTGAAGCTATGGTCACTGTAGACTGTGAAATTAAAGGCCCTTCCTGGCTCAGGCCAGCCTGGCTGGTCAGAACGTGGCTCTGAGACACGCTGACGAGTTCTGAAGTTATGGTCACTGTAGACTGTGAAATTAAAGGCCCCTCCTGGCTCAGGCCAGCCTGGCTGGTCAGAACGTGGTGTTGAAGCAGACTGACGAGTTCTGAAGCTAGGATCACCGTCACCTCAGGACTGTGAAATTAAAGGCCCCTCCTGTTTCAGGCCATCTTGGCTGGTCAGAAAATGGCATTGACTGAGACAGACTGACGAATTTTGAAATGTGAAGAATAGAATAAAGTTTCACTCACATGTGGTAAAACAAAAGTCGTGTTGAGGTGAAAATTGAGATGTTTTGCTAAGCATCCTCAGTGGATTCTTCACATTTTACAGCGGAGTCTGCAGTCAACTTCTTTTTGTCATTTTGAGGAGTTCTGAAGTCGTGACAGAGGCTGACCTCAACACTGTCCATTTGCTTGCTCAGGCCAACTTGGCCGGTCAGAACATGGCCCTGATGGCCTGAGACAGACTGATGAGTTCTGAAGGTATGGTGTGGTGTGGTGTGGTGTGGTGGGTGTGGTGTGGTGTGGTGTGGTGTGGTGTGGTATGGTCATAGATTTTCTCTGCGTGAAATTCAGGCTGCTCTCCTCAGGGACTGCGTGTCACCACAGTGCAGCGCCACTCTTTTTTTTTCTTTCTTCCTGTCTGCATTGTGTATTCTTTCGTTCACTCGCAAAGAATACTCCGCATGCAGTGACATCTCTGATGTAAGACTCGGCCGAATTGAACTCACAGCCAGTATTTGAAAGTTAAGGCAGGGGTTACACTTGGAGAACAAGTGTTTGGGGGAACGAATGTCTTGATATTGTAGTGAAATGCCATTCATATAATGATTTGTTATATATGGATGTATGGTGTGTGTGTGTGTGTGTGTGTGACAATTGTGGGCCAGTTTAGCAACCTGGGAGGGTTCTTCACAAAAAAGGTCCCAAAATTTTAACACATCTGTGACAGTCATAACTAGAGTTGCAGCCTTGAACAACCTGGGTTCTCAACTGCAGTTGCTCAGTGGTTTAAGGGAGAAAACTCATGTTTGCCTTCAGGCATTGGCCACAGTTAGTTGTCTCTTTTGTAAAAGTACTCTAGTTTTTATATAAATTACAATATTATTAAAATCAGTAAAACTATTTTAATGTACATTAGCAATAATAAAAACGAAAGATTTACTTTACACAATAAGGATGCAAAGTATTTGCATTGTGCAATTCATTTAGCGTTATTACACACTGGTAGACTGTTCTGGTTGTTTTGGCCATAAACGCAAAAACCCACCCCTTTCTCCAGACTGAATTTAGGTTTTGCTGAAGTTGTTATTATTTGGTTTGATTTTGTTTAAAGAAACATTCCCGTTTTGCATTAATGTGGCTGAAAACCGGTGGTACAGATAACACAGTTAAATTTGGCAGCATTTTTTTCAGTAAGTACACATAATTTCATGGTTATTATTTTTGGTCAAAACTCTGTCATTTTTGTAGTGAGTTAAATATTGGCATGGGTTTTGATTTGATTGATGTTAAAACACCAATTGGAAGACTGTTTTGAGTATGGCAACATGTGTGTTTGTGTGTGATGTGTTTGCTTTCATATTTTCAGTACTTAATGCACAGCCAGTCGGCAGTTTTAATATGTCAAGAATTTGTGGGAAGACTTCTGAAATTTGTATTTATGATTTTATCTTTATGTATGGTATGGTATGGTATATACTTTGTTTTTCGAACCTGCTATCTATCCTAAAGTGGCTTCTCTGATTGGCTTGATTGTATTCAGCTGGAACTGAATTGAGCATTTATCCAGTCAGGTGCAGCTGTTTGTTAGTATTGTTTTAAACAACGTGGGGTCATGTTTGTATTTTTCACATCAAGGAAAAAAACATCGTAGGTTGATTTGGTCCATGACAACTTTTTTTTCTCTAGTATATCATATGAAATACCTTGACATGTATATATTTTGCATGTCAGTATGTTTAGCATAATTATTGTTGTATCACATTTAGAAATGTGATGAAGCATGTATGTATTCTCTTTGTTGATATCATGTGACAAGAAAAAGGTAAGCAATAAACCCTATTGTGCATGGCATAACTGTTTGAAGGTTTGTTTACATGGTTGTGCAAGATGTTGCACTAGAAAACGATGACTCCTGGATTTTATATCCTCATTCATTCATTGTCCTGGTATTTATTGAGATTTAAATTTTCTGGTGTCCACACAAGTTAAGTACACATGCATTCATGTAAGTGTAAAAACCTGAACATTTGCAGATTTTTAAACGATAACCTTATTCTAATGAAAAGGGCTGAAGTCATTTGCAATAAACTAGCAGTCTGGAAAAGAACCATAGAAATGATTCATTATAATAAGAAAGAAAATTCTCACCTACAGTTGCCAGAGTTTTGCTTGAATCGGCAAACTTTCAGACTGGTTATGGGTGTATTCTCAGGTTGTTTGGTGGAGCTGGCTTCCATGCAAGGTTTTAGTGACTCGAGTGTTCATCTTTAACAACAGTATTGTCTGGAAGATTCTTAATTAAGAGCTCACATCCATTTATTTCTCTGTAGATTCAAAGATGAACCTTATATGATCTACAGTGCATTTCAGTGTGTGTATTTTCAAATAGATAAATATAGACAAGTTTGTATAATCTGGAATCTATCCAGTCAGGTCTGTATGTATTAGAATCGATCCAGTCAGGTCTGTAGGTATTGGAATCTATCCAGTCAGGTCCGTAGGTATTGGAATCTATCCAGTCAGGTCTGTAGGTATTTGAATCTATCCAGGCAGGTCTGTAAGCATTGGAATCTATCCATACAGGTGTGTAGGTATTGGAATCTATCCAGACAGGTGTGTAGGTATTGGAATCTATCCAGTCAGGTCTGTAGGTATTAGAATCTATCCAGTCAGGTCTGTAGGTATTGGAATCTATCCTGTCATGTCTGTACATACTGGAACCTACCCAGTCAGGTGTATAGGTATTGGAATCTCTCAGAGGAGGGTGAAGTCTCCCAGCCCAACATTTTCATGTGGTAATATCTAAGATACAAGAAAAGCAAGCTTGTGCAGTTTAGATGAACCACAGGTACTATGACAATTTAAGTTCGAATCAGGGCAAGGAATTTTTATCTGGTCAAGAATCATGAGGCTTGTAATACTGGACATTTTTCTGTGCTGAATGTTATTGTGTGTGTGCGTTCATGCAAGAGTTTATTTGTGTGTGTGTGTGTGTGTATGCGCATGGGTTCATGAGTTATGTTTGCATGTTCACGTACACATTTGTGCCTAACTTGATTGAATGAGCAATGAACAGAGTATCTTTTTATAAAATAATGAAAGGAAAATATACAGGTGGCAACACACACACACACACACAAACAAAGACCCAAGAGCCATCTTCAAGACAACTTTAACTTGCTTTTTTATTGTTTGCTCATTTTTCTTTAGTGTCATATATCTCTCTCTCTTTGTCTATCTGTCTGTCTCTGTCACACCCGCACACACACACATATATGACGCGCCAACTGTTGCAAACTTGTATTATCTGTTCAACTCGGATTTCCGTACTTGGAATGTAGCTAAATCGTATTCACACGTGGCCAAATGCACTTAATACAGATTAAGTGGACTAAATACGTGATAGGGCAAATGGCGTGCGCCGAAGCGGTATTAAGTTGGGATGGTTTTGTAAGGGGCTATCTGATTGGTTCTCTAGAAATATCGGACCAATTTGTTTTCAACGAGAAAAGAGTGACAAACCACCGGTGATGCGTGAAATTCCAGTCAAGTTTACGAAC
>JAVDPJ010425217.1:0-10265 GCA_034780015.1 Urosalpinx cinerea
GGGGGGGGGGGGGGGGGTGTCAAGAGTTAGAGTGGAGGGAGGAGAGGAGAAAGAGTGGGAAGGGGGAAAGAGAATGAGTGGCGTTATGTTGTTGCTGCTGTTGTTCCTCTTGTAGTGGTCATGTGTAGTCAACATGACTAAACACTCGGTCAGAAATAAAGAGAGAAAGGGTTGGGGGAGAGAGAGAGAGAGTGAGAGTGATTGAGTGAGTGAGAGTTGTGCAGTGAATGGCATTTGTCACTGAACTCGTTAACGAAATCAACACAAAATGCTTGCTGATGGCATCAGAATCTGTGTATATATATATTTTGCTGCTTACCTGTGAAACAAGACCTTTACTGTGGAAAGCCCTACTGTCTGTATTAATAGTGCCTTGTTATTGGTTTCAGTTTAGCATTAAAAAAAAAAGTAATCAAAATGCCTCTGATAGTTGGAAAGAAAAAAATGCAACCTTCCTCTCAGTACAGTACCAAACAAGGTGGTGTAGTCATGATCACTTTTGTTGTTGAGTTTTTTGTGTTTTGTTTTATGAATTGTTAAGTGTTTTGGAGATTTTTTTGTCCTTATTTTGTTGTTGTTGACATTGTTTTAAGATTGGAGAAATCTGTAATATTAATGGACAACCTGTGTCATGTAATATTTTTTGGATGGTCTTTAAAAAAAAAAAACACCCAAAAAACCGGTGCAAGTAGATTAAAGTTTTGTAAGATTTTCAAAAGTTTTGTTCCAGGCCACTTACGATTTGCCTCCAGTCAGGAAAACATCTTCCAGTTCAGTTCTAATTGAAATTTTCAAGTGTGTTCATACAATCCAGCAGGCATTCATCTTATTTTAAAAAAAATATCTTTCCCGATTGTCATTTGTGTATGTTTTCGAAAGCTAGGTCTTCAATGGAAAGAGGTTTAATTGTGACAAAGGAAACGTTTAAAGAGAAGACAGTTCTGTATTATAGTTTATAAGCTTTCCCTATTATTTTTTATATTCAGAGCTTTCCAGATCCATGTTCGATTGGACCTGCATTTCAAAACCGTTTTTCTGCAAATCCACAGTGGCATTCATATGCCGTGTGTCTGTGATTTATTATTATTATTATTTGTTGTAAATGCTTTCTGATTCGTTTCTTAAAATGTCTGCTAAAAAGCTTATTGTGGTTTACATACATACATACATAGCAGGGATGTTTTATTGGTTTTGTTTTGGTGTTTTGATTTTATGGGAAGTTTGTCAGCGCTAGCTTTATTTTGTTGTCTTAAGTGTGGGAACAACACATACTGGGAATGTCTTCCATTTATTGATTGAAATTTCCAAAATGCTTTTGCATTTTTGTTTCCCTGTGAAATGGATTCAGGCTGTTCCTTACGGGAGAGTGTTTTCTGGGTTGTTTTATTTCAACTGTTATTTAAAACAGCAGTGCTTGATGTGCACTTGTGAGTTGCATGCATGTATACATATATGATCAGTTCTTAAGATCAAAGATGGGTTGTCCCAATACTAATGAATGTGTGTTGATTTAATTGTAGGTGGTTGTTGATCCCTTTGGTTCAAGTCAAGCTCTTAACTAAAAAAAAAAAAAACCGAAAAAAAAGATTAGTTGAACAGATTTTGCTGTTTAAGGTATCAGTTACTGTTTTATTAACTGCAAAGTGTAATGTAAACTTAGGCTTTAAGTATTTACAGATGACTGTGGAATTGACCTTCAGAATTGTTATCTGCTTTCAGAGAGAGAGAGAGAGAGAGAAAGAGAAAGAGAGAGAGAGAGAGAGAGAGAGAAAGAGAAAGAGAAAGAAAGAGAGAGAGAGAGAGAGAGGGGTGGGGGTAGGGGGTTACATCTAATTCACGTGTTCTCTTTGGGGTCTCTGTAGTTTTCAGTAAGCAGTTCTCGGACTTGGGGGTCATCTGATCTTAAGGCCATATACAGATGTTGGAGCAAGTTATGACTCATTTGCAGCCAGAATGACCACAGCACAAACTGTGTGTGAGACTTGCCTTCCTGTTACTGATGGGAAATCTACATTAATTATTTGTGGTAAATATTGGAATCATAGAGGGGAATCTACATTAAATGTTTGTGGTAAATATTGGAATCATAGAGGGGAATCTACATTAATTGTTTGTGGTAAATATTGGAATCATAGAGGGGAATCTACATTAATTGTTTGTAGTAAATGTTGGAATCATTGAGGGGATGTCTACATTCATTACAATACAAGGCTGTTGTAATTGTGTATCTGAGATCACATTATTTCTGTGGTTGAGCTGTTGCTTTCTCACAGCCAGAAACAGGAAGTTTGGTTTCTTTCTACTCCAGTCTTGAAAACTGGTGAGATAGGTCTAGCTGATAGGTCATAGTTGCACCAGTTTGACATAGTAGATATACTAGCCAAACCGGAAATATACCATGAATCCCAATTTTTTAAATTATACTAACAGGGAGTATAATATTGACTCCCAAATTAGCTTGAAAACCCCTTCAGTTTCTCCTTCAAATTTCCAGTTTACCAAAAGCGCCAGAGTGGATACAGGATGTCCATTCTCCTGTCATATGCTTCAAATTATATTATCTTTTCATTCTATTTTTGCTTTCTCTGAAGTTCTGGGTTAAAAAAAAAGACTTGTCATCTGGGAATGGTAAGGGGAAAGCTAATGTTTTCAGCATGGCCTTGTCTTATTTGTCTTGAGAAATCCAGTGGCTTAAGATAATAATTCTTGAACTGTGGTATTGTGCAGATTGACAGAAATTTAGAAAAGGTATTTGATGTGTTCATTAGGACCTAACATAATGATATCCCTGATGTGGCCAAAGCTGTCGGTTGAGCATTAAACAATTTCAAACTCTTAGACCCAAAGCCGTCGGTTGAGCATTAAACAATTTCAAACTCTTAGACTATCAGAGATTTGCAAAACTAAAATGGAAGAACCCAAGGCATTTATAATGCAGTAGTTTATGCAAACTACTGACAGAAAATACAGGGCGGGCTCCAATTCAGTTTTCTCTTTTCATTTTCTTTTTTTCCTGTTTGGCTTGTGCTGTGCATCCTCTAAAATGTTTCTGTCAAAAATAAATCCTGCATACTTTTGGTTTTTCATCACAATTTGTGAGCAGTGAAACTTAAAAACCAGCCACTTTAGCTCTTAACAAAAAGACAAGATTATGAAATGTTACACCACACTGTAGTATTTATGTATTCCTTTACTGACAGGGGTTGCAAAGATCTTTTTTTGTATTGTGAAAAATGAAGTGTTATTTGGGATAGATTCGGATAACATCAGATTTTTATATTTTGAGATTTGAGAATGCAGTATATATGCATGCATAAAACTTGAACTATGTGAAAATGACTGCAGCCTTGGAGAATGGAACCCTTCATAGCAAAGGTTGGGGTGAGATTTGGGTGGGGAGAGGGTGGGGGTGCGTTAATGATAATGTTATACCCAGACCATGTTTTGGAGATGTTTCAAATGAGATTAAGTATTTTTATGAAGAGTGAAATTATTTCCATATTTTTAACTGCATGTTGATTGTTATCAGTCATTATATTGAGGGACAACAACCTGTAACTGACTGACTATATAATGTAGCATTAACGTTTGGCTTTGTTTTTTGATCGGCAACAGTTTTGGGGACTGTTTAAAACTGTAATATGGTTGGCTTTGTTTTAATAACTGCTTTAACGATTGTGCCTAAGCTTACTGGCTGCTGTGTTGGAAATTGGCTACATAATTATCAACAGCTTTTGACTGTAGCTGCTCCATGACTATGCTGCAAACCGTTGGCTGCCTTCATTTCTTCATGGTGTGACCTGTATTCTTTGGGTTTACTTTAATAACTGTTGGCTGGCTGTATTTTTCCACATAGCATTTTTTTTTTTTTATGTCATTGACCACATACATTAACTTTTTTATATTTTACTGCATGTGATCTGTTGTTCTCTGAGGGAAATGGAATATTAAGTGGTGTTTTGTTGTTCCATTGAATATGTTAAAACCTGAATTTTCAGATAGATTCAGTAATTATTTTGATGGTCTATCACTGTATACTTGGTAATTTTGAAGAAATGTCCATGGGTTCATAGTACACACATCACAGGGTGAATATGGAATCAGGACAACCCCAGATATGACACCCAGTGTAAATTGAGGTCCAGTACTTTCTCAGAGTAAAGGGTTGTGAGAACAGTTTGCCAGCAAAAGACTGTGTAATGTTTATTATTTTTCACTTGCCTGATGAATTATTCATGAGCAGTGATAAACTGTGGTCGTTACAACGTTGCACACTGATTTCTCTCATTACTAAAGGAGCTGATCGACACATTTGTTTTCGATGGAATGACAGGTGCTGTCACCATTTTTGCCTTCATTTTGACACCAGGTCAGAATCTAAACAGTACAGTATTCATACTTATAACCTGAGTCTTCAGTGAACTAACAAATTGTGCAAATCTTATCTCACACAGTTTAATTAAGGCAGAAACAAAGGTGGTACTATGCATATAGAGTAGACACACCATAGACATGTGCGTATGCACAAGTCTAGCTCAGGTGTAAAGATGATTAACCATTTAGATGTGCTGGTCTTTCAGATGAGATGATAAACCGAGGTACCGTGTGTGTTCGGTGTACGTAAAATAACCCACGGCAACAAAGGATTTGTCCCTGGCAAAATTCTGTAGAAAACCCACCCTAATAGGCAAACAAATGCATAATGCAGACAGGAAAAAAAAAGAGGGTGGCGCTGCACTGTGGCGACATGCTCTCCCCAGTGAGAGCAGTACGAATTAGAGAAAATCTGCCATGATAAAAGTATATACCAATGTCAGTTAAAAAAAAACAACCCCCCCTCCCCCCTCTCAAATAACCTCCATTAAAGTCGTCCAGTTCACAGAATTCTCTTCTCTTTCAGGTGGCAGTGGGGTTTTTTAATATGAAAAAAGTTGCTCACAGTTGTTGCACTCCAGCTAAAGAAAGTGTTGGATCTTGCTTTTACACTAGGGTCATTTGGGCATTGCCCTGAATCTTAAGTTTGCCCTGAGTCACATACACGAGATAAAGCTAGGTAATATAGAAGTATTACATCCGCACCCACTAAGTGATAAGGCAGACCACGGTGAATATTATCCCAGCTGGAAATTACGGTACATGTAGCATGTAAATAACTTGTAACACACAATATACAGTGTACCCGTATATTGACACTAGGGTCATTCGACATTGCTGGGAGTTATGTCCTGTGACCTTTTAGGTTCTGAACAGTTGCGAGCAGTGTAACCAGGAGGATCAGACAGTACCACACTCGGGTGGGTGGTTGTGTAGTTCAGTACCACACTCGGGTGGGTGGTTGTGTAGTTCAGTACCACACTCGGGTGGGTGGTTATGTAGTTTAACCTGAATTAGATTCAACTTGTGGTGTGCAAGAACAGAAGTCTTTTTTTAATTTGTTTTTTCTTTTCTTTTCTAAATTAGGATGGATGCATGCTGATTGCTGAGGCCCAAACAAGTTGGGATGTAACTGACATTGATAAGGCCTACTTATAGAACACTGTGATATTTGTGTTTATTCTCTGGAAGGTAAGGACTGAACACAGTCAGCTTATTGTATACAAAGAGCCAGTCCATGCTAGGGATTTACACTGATATTTTTGTGCAAGTTTTTACCAGTTATACCAAAGGGGGGGGGACAGGAAGGAAGATGTGACGTCCTGTGATCAAGAAGGGAGGAAGGGAATAGCAGTCGTTTTCTTTTGACTAAAAAGCACACCTGCTTATTCAAGTATCAGCTGCTCAGAAATTGCATACGCACCACTGATTCTGTCAAACTTAGACAGAAACGGCCTACGCACCACTGATTCTGTCAAACTTACAGACAGAAACGGCCTTGGCTGAATATGCATTCTTTTTGCCTTCTCTCTCTCCCCCCCCAGCAGAAAATTCTTTCTGTGAAGATGCAGCAGCACACTTATCAAAATTGCGTGGGAAAAAACCAAGGGAAATCTACGTATAGAAGAATTTTTAAAATGACCCTGGTGGTAAACTGGGCTGTTAGCGTGATTGACAGAATGATTGGCATGTTTTTAAATTGACTGATATTCATTGATTTGATTGATACTGATTGATACACACAGGGTGTAGCCAAAGCCAATGTATGAGGCTGTGATCAGTTTGTGGTGAAATGTGAATTGTTACATACATCAATATAGTATCTTGTGCCATTCTTCTTCAGTCATACTGTGGCCTTCATGACCATGGTGGTAGTAGATATATATATGTAAACTGTATATGATTTTCCCCTGGTTACACAAAAGAGTATGGGAAGAGGTTTCAAAAGATGTCAGCACACATTGTTTTGTTTGATGTATTCAGTAGAACTTTCCACTGGTGCAGTTTAGTCTCCAGGGGCACTACTACACTGGCATTTAAAATTGGTTTTAATTGTCGTAATTTGTGCTTTAGGTGGGGGTACTTGAGATCAGTAATGGTCAGTTCATATCACCAATTTGTATTTGCTAAATTTAGACACCAACACAAATTTTCTTCGATAATACCCCCCCCCCCCAAAGGAAAAAACAAACGCACACAATACACACACACACACACCATACAATCGTAATTTATTAAACAACTAAAAGATCCATTATGTACAAAGTGTATTGACAGCATATTCCAACTCATTAATAATAATAGTCTCATGTGGTATACCTAAAAAATATAACTTTACACTGCTGTCTCCACAATGTTGTTGCTCATTGTTGTGGGGGGAAGGTTAACATGTAATGTGCATATGGTGCTGCTGCTGCATTCTGTATATGACATTAATCTGTTGGATGTGTTTTTTGTGTATGCCCTACGCAATGTTCCAAGGTGTGCCTTTTGGTTAGTGTAGGCTAGGCTTGGCTTAGTCCTACAAAATTCTGTAATGTGGTGCCTGGAATATATACCCCGTGGTGATAGATGCCTGAACTATCATTTCAGTAATATGTACTTCGACCCTTTGTGGTAATTGGTCTCATGGGTTTGGATCCTAGACCTTCAGGAGTTTTTTGGAGGAGAGATAATTGGTTATCTCCTCCGAAAGACTCCTCAGAAGGTCTAGGATCTATGTGTGGCATGCATTCGGGGCATGTAAAATCAACAGCAAGAATTGTCTGGCAAAGAATTGTCTGGCAAAATCCACTGCAAAGTAGGATTTTTTTGTATCTGTCCCATAACCATTCATACACGATGTGCATTCGTGTGATGTCATCTATTTTGGTCTAAAGGTTCACCCTGACAAAGTTCTTCCCATCTGCAATGCACCCTGCTAGTGCACCAATCACAGTATGGGTGATCATCTGGGTTGCCTGCCCAAGTGAGCTGCACATGAGTTGACCTGGGAGACTGAAAAAGTCCCACACTTATTTCACCAGGCGCTGCCGGGATTCGATCCCACGACTTCAGGATTAGAAGTCAGTCGCCCTGCCATGGCGCCAATTATTATTAACATTAGGCAAGTCATTTAATGTCAATTGCCCAATGTACACATCACATTAGGCAGCGTAACGTATATACATTTACTTCCAAATGTTCTCGGCTATCACTCCACTTCATTTTACTTCCTTCAAGGACCATGAAAGCATAACATAAGGAAATACTTAGTAGAACCCCCCCCTCAAAACCTTGATCCATTTGCTGCAGAGAAACATTCCATTTATCTTTCCAAAGTATTTAAGAGCTGCATGCCTTTGCTTTTTGATGTTCCAATAATAATCAAACATAATGCTTAGTGTATTAATTGCCATTAAACAATGCAATATGTATGCTTCCATTTTGTATGTAAAATCAACTATCAGTGTGTGTGAGTGAATATGAAAAGGGGAACACTGATTATAAATGTGCAGAAAAAAAGACTTTAAATCTTAACAATGCTGGCTGTTGTCTACCACTACCATGTGTTCTAGACACTTCCAGTGGTCTTTATGCTATTGGTGATGATACAGGCGGTTATTAAACTGTCCACAACTTGTTTTCCTGTGTTGGGCGTTCTTGTGTGTGTGCATGAGTTAGCATTTTTATTCACCAAGGAGCAACATGGCACTTCCTTTACCCTGACCACTCCCCCCTTTCTTTGAAACCTTACATACCAGTACCCGAACTGACGGACAAGCCACCTTTGTTATATAAGCCGCACCCCATACTTTAAAAAAGTAATGCAGCTTAGCTGCTTCAATCGATAAAGCCACAAAGTCATTTCACTATGACTGACAAGCCGCTTTAACGAAACATGTGATCAACATGGAGCGAAGTTGGTTAGCACTTCAACTGGCTTCTGTTTATCGGTTTTCTTTCTTTTCCTCTTGCTTTTCGCTGCATGGGAGGATAATTCTAAACATCTTTCTGATAAATTTGGGCATTCGTCGCAATTCTAGTGTAAAGCTTTTGAATACTATATTGATTCAATCAACAAACTGCACACCATCTTGGAATAAGGTCAGATGACTGGATGAGCCAATCAGCTACTTTTTAACACTGAGGAACCAATCAGAGACTGACTCATGTCTATGCCATCAGGAAGCTGATGCAAAGAGATACAAAAATATATGAAAATAAAAACAGCTGAGTTTTTCTTGTGGGTTACAGACAAGAACCGAAGCTAACACCTGTTGATTTCACTTTTGACAGCGCATAAGTCATAGCATAGGATAAGCCGCAGGTGTCAATTTCGAGCAAAAAAAGTCTGTGGCTTATAGTCAGTCAATTACAATACATGTTACTGGGTGAACCTGGGTTGAGGACAATACTGAATTACCCCAGTGTAAAAAGGATATGCACTGCTTTCCTAATGAAACTAGGGGTTCTACAAGGAGAAAAGCATTTGATTTTGAACTACACAAGGCTAACCTTGAATCCAAGTTCATCCTATGAAATATGCTTACCTAAAAACCACCACCAAAGTCTTTCTTTCCGATCTATACTACTAAAGTATTTCTTGTCCTAACCAGATTACAGGTAAAATCTTTTCCATATCTCTAAATACAACTGATAAACTTGTTTACGGATGGATAGCTGGCTGGTAAGTCGTAGGCTCGAATCTTACCCGAGGTTATATTTTTGAGCGCCTTGACCAACTCCTACCCAGAGTGAGCTTACTGTGAGCTCAGTGAGAAGACTGGGACACACCATTGAGCACCTTCCCATTTATAGCCTATTTTGAGAGTATTGCTCAAATTGCCTGGCCAACACTGCCTGCTTGACACCAGAATATATTATGAAAGGAAAGGAAGAGAAAAAGCCCTGCCATGTACTGTCAAACCAAGATGGACCTGCAAAGCATCATCATTATCACCCTCGTCTTCAATAAAGATCATGAAATAAAAGAAAATTGTCCTTGAATCTGTAGCCTCAGTTTCTGGTTCTCCTCCTCTTTCATACATGAGGTAAGTTTGTGTCAAAGCTTTCAGGATCTGGAGATTCACAGGGAGCTGTCACTGGAGGGACGTGGCAAGGGTCACCACTGAAGGGTGGGCGTCTGGAGTCTGGCTCTGCGACTGAGCTAACACTATTGTCAGTAGTGGGCTTCGGTGGAATCCTGTGTAGGCTGGATCAGAACAGGCACCACTGAATGCCACCTAGCAGCAGTGCAGAGCCTCTTCTGGAAGTGGGCCTGTGGTAAGCCTAATACTGATAGCTCCCTGTGGATTTCCGGCTCTGAAGCTGCAACAGAATGAGCCATCCTCAGTCGGAATCATCAGAATCGTCTGAATCATCATCGTCACTGTCATCATCACTGACATTGTCCTCCTCTTCAGCCAGTCCAGCGAAGAAGTTATCTTTTGCGTTTCCCAGCCTTTTGGACTGGTTGGAGCGTTTGGCTTTTTGGTGGGGCTTCAGTTCCTTCTTCTGCCTGAAAACATCATCGACTGTCCAGAACTTGAGGCACTGGTCGTGGGAACAGCTCAGCAGGGTCTGACGGTCGTGGGACAGTGCGATCTCCTCTACGTCAAACTCGTGCTCCCCCACCACCCCCAGAAAACGGTTGGGGAGAATGTTCACCGCCCTGAAACATAAGGGGTCGTGAGAAAACTAATGCAATAACCTGCAGAAATAATGGGGTACCTGATGAGGCCATCATATGTAAAACACTATAAACTGATATCATAATCCACAGAAATGTTAGGGTCCCTGCCTGATGAGTGCATCACAGGTTCGAATCCGGGTAGCGCCTGGTGAAATAAGTGTGGGGATTTTCAGTCTCCCAGGTCAACTTATGTGCAGACCTGCTAGTGGCTTATTTC
>JAVDPJ010425328.1:0-10265 GCA_034780015.1 Urosalpinx cinerea
TGTCCCTTGTGCAGCCGCCTGTGTGCATCAGACTTTGGCCTGAGATCCCACATGAGGGTACACAAATGAATACAGTATATATATATATATAAAATAAGGCATACATTCACATCTATCCTATGTCTCTCTCCACCCCCATCCCCTACTGCATACCCACTGTGTCCCCCAACCCCCACACCACTATGTTTATTGAGAAGGTATGATCAGTACACATGAGAATTGACATAGGCTTGTTCTTGTTCTTAGGCTAACAGTAACACTAATACAATAGTAAAACATTTTTGATGTTATTGAAATACAGTTGCTTCATCTTTTCACAGTACTACGTTAGTCAGTGTCACTGTCTGTTACTGTGTTAGTGTAAAGTGTACCAATGTGTGTAGATCTACTTCTAGTTCTAATCCAATGAAGAGTGAGTTGCCAGAAATATGAGAAAACACGCATGCTAAAAGTAAAAGTAAAGAGTAAATCTGTCATTCTCGAATCATTCTGTGGCACCATTCTGGTTCTAAAACAATAGGCCTACTGATGTAAAACAGAAAATACATGCCTCGGCTTCGATCTCAGCGATCTTCTGGAGAATAGACATGGTTGGTGATCAGATGCTTTTCCAGATCGGCTTTAACAAAAAACTCTTTAGGCCACCTGGCCAGGCCAGCGCAATACCGGATGAAGATGTCTTGGGAAAGGAAATGCCAAACATTCACACAAAATCTGATGACGTCAAAGGCTCTCCGCCTGGGAAATGCCACTTGAAGAAAACGGTGAAATATATGACAAGAGGTTGTTAAACAGCATCTTCACAGGGTGTGTCGAGATATATCAAGAAAATGGATAGTATTATGATAAAATGCAGATCCCCTTAGAATGTGAGTGGCATATAATGTGAGGAAGGTAAAGAAAAGTGACGTCACTGAAGTGTCAGTTATAATTATGAGCACATTCTACCGAAAAGAGTTTCTTGATGACGACAAAAATGTTACACCGGAAGTTATTGTCGAGCGAAAATTGACAGACAAAACACATAAAGATTGTGCATTTATTTTACAAAGACTGGAATAAAATTTTGCACTTTGAGCATATCTTTATGACGAATTTCAAGTTACAATCATGTGCAAATGCACTGTGGGCCGCAAGAAAACAACAATTTGCAGTGACCCTTAATTCGCGCATGCGCAATCACATACTATCGTTCATCTGAATGTTGTTCAGCAGCCGTTCGAAGATAGTGTGCAGGCTTTCGTTTTCTTGTCTTCGTTGATGTCCTTAGCTGTTAAATCATAACATTTTGTGTATTACTTCGTTGATATCTTCTTTGATTTAATGATTTCATCTTATATTGACTTTTCGACTTCGTAACTTGTGGCAAAAGCAATTCAACCAGAGGAGGTAAGGAAAATACTCTCTCGACGTCTTCTGCACAATGCTCAACATGTCAATAACGTCTCCGTTAGTGGAAAATAGTCGACTGTCTTTGATTGCACTTTATCATTTCTATGTCATGATCAAAAACTAAGTAAAATTGAAATGAAAGAAAGGCCTAGTAACTATTTTTGTGGAAAATGTCTGGATGGTGGCATTAAAAATAGATTAACAGCCACTGAGCCAGTGACTGATTTCTGCAACGTTGGTAAGCGTAACTGAACAGCGTTGAACAGTGACCGAGTGAACGATAATCTTGATAGTTGATAAGTTACGCGGTTATCTGATGGGACTAAAAAAAAAAAGAAAGACTTGAAAATTCTTATACTGTTTCGTGGCTGATTTGTTGTATATTTACAAGTTAGATACTCAGGTTCGGCAGTGCCAATACTTTTGGAAAGGAAAATAAACTGGGCTTTGTTTTATAAACTAGTGCATTGTGTCCTGAAATAACTCAGACACGGCTTTGCGTAGTTTGAATAGTGCATTAATATATTTTTTAAAATTAACTTGCACCCTGAAGCCGGTTTTATGAGTGACAGTTGACAGTTCATTTGTTCGAGCTTCACTGATATAGTGAAGTTACTAAGTCTGTTGAGTGTTACACTTGCAGTGTTGGACAGCTGCAAGGAAATCAAACTGTGGTGGGCCGATTGCAGTGATAATACCCATCCCAAACATTGCATTTGACAACTGCAGTGTGCTGACAAAATCATAACATTTGATATATTAACAGGCGTGATACAATAGCCTAATTAGCAAATGTATAAGCCAGTGGACTTAAGTCTTGAAGTCATGTGTTTGATTCCTGGTGGGGATTTTTATCATTTCCCAGGTCACTTTATGTGCAGATTTAGCAGTGCCTTACTTCCTTTCTTTTTTATGTATGCATCACATGCATAAGATCAGATGATGTGCATGTTCATTAAGATCTTTTGATTAATTTCAGACTCATTCAGTTGTTTCACTTTCAGTCATTCACCCATTGGGTTGTGGAAACATGAATATCAATAGAAGAATACTGAATAGATTGTGTAATATTCTAATAATAGTATTTTACACAGACAGAAGTTAAAATGAAAAAAAAGGGATTGTTGTTAATTTATACTTAGTTTAATGGGATTTAAAATTGGTGTATGTAGGAACACAATGAGCACTTCAGGTTGTTTTAATGTTTGATTATGGAACTTTATTCTGATATTATTATTAACAATATAATTGGCTAATAAGAAAGATACAGGATACAGGAGATAATATTCATGACTGTGGAACATGCCAGAATCTGCTACAACTGTTCAAGGTGCGGTTGCTGTGTAGTAAATAATCAACCATGCGCAGATTATTTACATCCTAAAGTTTACATCAAATGAAAATCTTGTACATCACACGACAGTCGACATGTCACACACTGATATACAGCAGTTTCTTTGGAAGCCGGTGGTCATGTAAAACATATGCCCTGTCCATCGCAAAATTTGTGATGCTGATGCGTAGCCTGGCATGGGCAAAGGCTTCAGTGTGTGGGGTCTTGTCTTGTCTTATTCCAAGAACTTAAGAAGCTTTCTAAGGCAGGTGGTATGGAACTGAAGTTGTTCAGCTTCCTGGCATGATGCTGATAGACTGTCCATATTTTACAGGTCCATAAAGCGGTGTGGTGAGAACTGTGGCCTGGTACACCTTGATCTTAGTCTCCTAGGCGATGCCTTTTTTTCTTTTTCTTTTTTACACCCTCTTTCTAGAGATTTATGAATACTTTGAAAGTAACTCTTTATAGTTTTATAAATATTTAACTAAGCAATTCTTTTAAATCCCACAAAACGCTTGAAAACAGATAATGAGATATATGAGCGCGCGCGCACACACACAAACACACACACACACACACACACACACACACACACACACACACACACATACACACAGGCCTGCTGACCAAGAAGACCACCAAACAGAAACAGCCTAGTTATCACACTTGGAAGGTTCCAATTTTCTTCAGAACATGCCTTTAGGTAACCATTCCTTGATTTCTGGCAGTTGTTTCTGTTTGTCATCCATTCTTATGGTAAGCACAGTAGATCCGTTCAGTCCTGTCCTGTTTATGCTGACGTGCCTGCCATTTTGATTTAGCTGTATAACTTAAGGATTTTCATCTTTCAACTTTGGAGAGTACTGTGTGTAAATCACTAAATGTCCAAGGCTTAGATTTAAGTATTTTAACAATCATTAGCTGGCTGTTGGCATCTTAACATTGTGTCGGGTGAAATTGTGAATTCAGTTTATGGTTCCAGTCACTCTGGTGGTGGCTTCAAAATTTTGATGAGTGGTACTGGTAGAGATTCTGTATAACACAGACTCTGACATGAGCAGCGTAGCAGTAGCACACATGCAATGATTTGCCAAGTGAAGCTAATTAAACTTGAAGCAATCTTTTATCCCTAGATTGTGTGCCTACAAATGACTTGAATGAGTCATACGACTTTCTTTAGTTTCATTTTGTACATGTCGATTTTTGCAGGGCAGACATGGTTTTCTGTGTCAAAAAAAAAAAGTCGGTGTCAAAAAAAACAATCAGAATCAGATGAGAAGAAAAGGCAAAACGAAGAATTTAAGACCGGATGTGAGCTGAAATCAGTGTTTCCAGCTTTATTGTTCTTACTCATTTTCAGACTTTGTAATATGTAGATATTATCCATGATGTTTTTTTCTGATTATTTTATACAAAATTGAAAATATCTCTTAAGAGTCTTTTAGAATTTGCCAGGTTACAGTTTGTACATTTGTCTATTTAATCCTTTTATTTGCAGCAGACAGTTTGGAGTAAAATTATTGTAGTTTATTCTATTTTAATTGTTTCTGGATCGTACAGTGTCTACAAATAGCTGAAGATTTCCTTATACTATAGTATTAAATATGGCCTTTCCTATTACCCGAAAAACAATGAAGAGCAGCAGACTGGCGGATTAATTAAAGACCATTATTAGGGTCGCCACTGGGCAACAAAGGCTCACTTTTCGATTGGTGCATAAATGTGACTTTGGCGGTGAAAAGGTTAACTGTTGTGTTCAGAGTTTTCTGAGGGGGCATGCCCCTAGACCCTCATACTATAGTTTTAGGCTACCCCAACTTCCCATTGTAAGAGTTGGCTGCTTGGTCTGGCTGACATTTTTTAGGATGCAAGTAATTTACTAAGTGGTAACATTTCAGGAAAAACTGCACAAATATTAAAACCATGCAAAGTGAAACAAGAGCATGTATAGGTAACCCCCCTTTATTAAGTTTATTGCTTGCCCTGTAGTATTATTACACTACAGTATCTGTTCTGTGACAACATTTCATGATTTGCCTTTAACCCTGTCTACCACAGTATAATTCTGTTGTGGATTTACCAAAAACAGTTAACCCCTAGAGTGTGAGGTTATTACCCTTTGTTGAATTCCTGCGTGCCAGGAAACATTAATTTTTCTGTTTATCTTTGTGTCATAGAATGATAGATTTCAGATTTTCCCGAGTTGTATATGCTATACCACACCTGCTAAACAGATGCTTGACCAACTGCACAACCCAATGCGCTGCATCAAGCCTTGGGTGCATGCAGGGTATTTTCGTGTTTCCGCAACCCACCAAACGATGACAAAATTACATGGATTACGGGATCGTTAAAGTGCGTACTTAATCTGCTGCATGTGTGTACACACCAAGGGAAAGCCACTAGCATGTCTGCACATAAGTTGACCTGGGAGACTAAAAATCCCCACACTTATTTCACGAGGTGCTGCCAGGATTCAAACCCACGACTTCAGGACCATCAGGATTAGAAAATAGAAGTATGTCGCCTTATCCACTTGGTCATGGCTCCCGTCTGTGAAAACTACTCATATCATTATCAGAAGAAAACCAGCTTTTCAGCATGTTTTACATGCACTTTTGATAGGAAAGTCATGCTTTTCCTGCTGTTTCATCTTCACAGACAACCTAAAGTCAAAATTAAAGTGCCCCCCCCTGTTGGTCACAGACCAATGACCACTGCCACACTCTCTCAAGCCATTTCAACTTTATGGCCCTTTATTTCTGTCAGTAATGTGTAAGGAGGTTTAGCTCTGCTCCCAAGACAAGTTAGGTCCACATTGGGGTTATGGTAAAAATGTAAAAATGGATGTGTAAACACCCCCAAACTGCTGACATTCACTGGACCATGATTGAAAGGGTGTACCTTATTCATTGCTATAACCAATAGACTACCATTGCATGAGACTTGCTTTTCATTGGTCATGTATAATTGAAGTAAATGAATTAATTATGTCATTAGATAGTTTTGGAACACTCCCACCTTAGAGTTTTGCAGCATTGTCTGATGATGGAGCTACATTTATATGACACGTATTGGGGCTCAGCTGTTTACAAAATTAGCTACATATGGCACACATGTACGAGTTTTAATTTT
Source organism: Urosalpinx cinerea (assembly GCA_034780015.1). Classification (NCBI taxonomy): domain Eukaryota; kingdom Metazoa; phylum Mollusca; class Gastropoda; order Neogastropoda; family Muricidae; genus Urosalpinx; species Urosalpinx cinerea. The sequence continues at coordinate 5,864 of JAVDPJ010425328.1, forward strand.
AGTTTAAAATAAAATTTACTGTGCCAACAGTGGATTAATTTATTTGACCAAAGGAACTGTGCAGTTAGAGGCTATTAATTATGTATTGATAGAGTATCCCCTGTTATTAATTGCGGTTAAAGGACTGATGATGTAACTGTAAGCAGTAGGGATGTGCTCACACTTCAGTCATAATTCCCACACCTCCAGGTAGACGTTCTAATTCTTGACACAATGATTGCTGATGTGACGAGTGGGCCATGAAGTTGAATTGGTTTGGGAGTAAAGCCAAAGGTAGTCACTGGGGGAAAATCACCATGAGGAGTGTGGCACTGGAGTTTCCTTTAATCCAGACTGTTTCAATATGAAATTGCCAGAATAATGTTTGTACTAGAACTCCATACGTAAAACATGCTGAAAACTCAGAAAAGTTTACTTTCTTGTGATGTGAGTTCTTGTCATGGGAGAGGGTTATATGTTGATAAGCTTTTTTGTGGCATGTAGAGTAGTTCACAGAAGGCAATAACCTGGGCAGTTAAGAGGTTAAAATTGAATAATTATGCAAGGAATAGTGAACAAATGATACAAACTGAAAAATTGTTTCACAGTTTTCAGCTTTCCAAAAGAGATTTTACTGAGTGAGGAATATTTTAATCTATAAAAACAACGTCAACAACAACAAAAATCCACTGCACCTCTTCTCTAATTCTATCAAGAAATCGAGTAACATGTAATTCAGTGTGCTAGTGAAACCTCTGCCGGCTCTGGTGATTGCTGTTTATGTTCATAATCATATTTCCACATCCCACCAAACATTGACATGAAAATGATGAATTACAAGTTCTTTGATTTAGGCACTGAATGCTCTGCACAAAAGTTGACTGGGGCGATCGTGAAAATCCCACTTTTAATCATCTGTCACTGTAAGTCAAACCAGTTATTTGCTCTGTGAACCAGAGCACTCGTCAGAAGTACAGAATAAATTATGCATTATGGTACAAAGTGCAATATCTTCACCTTCCATAGAATTAGTTACTCTTAATCAGTTACTGTCCTGGCCTTAATACAATTTATGGTTTTACACTTACTTTGTTGACGCAGTTTTATAGGTGGATTCCATTTGCAGCTGAAAACTAAATGAATGGGACTAAAGAAGTGAAGTTTGTCATGGAAGTTGAAGGAAAATGTTGGATGTTGTCAGTGTGTTTTTGCAGACCTTGGGGTGAGTGATGGAAAAGGAGGATGCTGCTGGTGTTGGGGAGGATGAAGAGCAAGAGGAAAAGCCGTGTCGCGAAGACACCCCTGGACCCATGCCCGAGTTCCAGTACAGCAGGGTCAGTGCAAGATTGTTTTGTTCTTCTTTTCTGTTGTTTTTTTGTTGTTGTTTTTTTGCTGCCCCATCCTTTGCGATGTGCTGCAGAATCAGAGACTCAACCAGCCCCGAGAGATACAGACACTTGCAGTGTTGGTCAGACAGTATGAGCAACACCCTCAAAAATCGCATCCATAAAGTGGATGATGCTCGAAAGTGTGGTCCCAATCTTCACATTTGGACCCATAGTAAGCTCATTCTGGGTAGGACTTGGCCGGTGCCTGAAAGAAACCTGCTACAGTGAGATTCGAAACCATGACCTTCCAACTGCCAATCCAAAGCACTAACCACTATGCCAAGGTGGCTGGCCAGTGCACGGTGGTGGTGGTTGTCAGAATTCATCTTTTTTTTCATTTGCCTAGTTTACAGCGATTTAGAAGCCTTCCAGTGGTGATTTTCATCAGTTTTTGTTCAGATTATTTTTTTTCATTTGTTGTTACAAGAAAATAATGAAAAAATGTTTTCTCTATTCCTATAGCTAGTATAAGTACAACCCGACAGATCTATCATCTATTTTGTTTTGTCTTTTTTTTTCGTAAACATATATTATCCTTTGAAAAGGATTGTTCTTAGCATCAAAACAAAAAGTCTGTATTGTGGAAATAAAACAGAACAAAACTGTAATAGGAAACAACACAAAAGCCTTCCCTAGAGACCAGCCTTAGGAGATTAGACTATCAGACAAAAGTAAAAAACTGTTGTTTATAGGGAAAAACATATTTTTATTTCGTTTGTTTAAAGCAAGTTGTGTAAAGGAACTTTTGTGCCTCTTCTTCCTTGCCAGAGTACACACATTAAATGCCCAACATTAACAAAACATTTATTTGTTGTGGAAAGCATTCTGCAGAGTTTACACACACTTTGGACAGCTTGAAAGTTTGTGAACTTGGCACCTTTTCAAGGTCCTGAAAGTCTTTTGAATTTTGCTCATAACTTCTTTAGAGTATTATAAAGTAGCTGAACTGAAGAAGATTTGGATCCCCAAAAAATTTCTTTGCTAAAAATCACAAACCAGTGTAACAGTCTAACACCTCAAACTGCTCTAGTTGTCGATGGATGATGGCCCCAGAGTTAACTTCCATATGTATTATCATTGTACCACGTAAAGTGCTGTTAAAATGACTGGAGCCTTTATTAAGGTCCTTCCTTTGGTTTCATACTAAGTTCCTGGAATTGAAAGTACATGTATACACTGAAATGACTGTTTTCTTGCTGTCCCTGCTCATTGTTTTATCTCCACAGATCACAGATTGTTTATTAGCCAATGAATTAACAAAGGAATTTATTTTGGTTTTGCGTTGCATATTCAAGATAAGGGCAATGCTCACGCACACAAGCACGTGCGCACGCACACACACACACACACACACACTGACATAGAGTCAAGTACACAATGGTTATGAACATGACATAACTTTGGCAGTGCCCGACAGTAACATGAAACATTGGAGTGGATTTCTTTTCACGAGTGGTACAAATTACATGTTGATGGAATTTAGGCAAGATTGGCTAGTGTCATTAAAGTCTCCAAGTGCTATCACAGTACTGTCAAGGTTGTTATTTTCAGCTGCTGAAATAATGGTCAGCCAGCTGACTGATAGCAGTGTCAGCATGGGCCTGTGGGTGGATGTACACAACAGCAATAATTACAGATGAAAATTCACGGGGAGAATAAAATGGCTGCATCGGACAGAATGACAAAATATCAGTGTCCCTGCACCAACGTTCATTTATCATCACACACACCTCCCCCCCTTACTTTTTCCTGTTAGTTTACACAATCTTGTCAGTTCTGAAAGTCACGAAACCTGGTGGTTTGATGGCACTGTTCGGGATAGTAGAATCGAGCCAAGTTTCTGTGAAGCAAAAAAGGGAGTAGTTCTGGAAATCTCTCCTTGTGTGCACAAGAGCCTGTAGCTCATCAGATTTGTTCTTTAGACAGCGCACATTCGACAATAGGTTGGATGGAAGAGGAGGATAGTTCAAGTGATGGCGGAGACAAACCAGTGCACCGGTTCGCTTGTCATGCCTCCTGGGCTGTTGGTTTGGCATGGTGGGTCAATCAGCTGGTCGGTTTGAAATGGATACGCCCAGTGTTTTGGTAAGAAATGGAGGAATTGAAAAAGGAAAGTCGGGTTTCCACTCACTGGTGTCCAATATGTGTTGAATGTGGAGTAGATCCTCATGGCTATATGTGAGCACTCCAACAGTCATACCCTACATCAGGAACAAGACAAATAAACATAAACAATCAGAGCGCAAAACTGTGTTGCCATGTGTTGGCGCCATCTTGGTATCCAGACTTCAGCAGCAGACTGAGACAGGGAGGGTGCGAGGTTTTGTGGCAGATTGAGTTCATTATGATTGTTTGTCTGTGATGCTTTAACTTTCAAGTTTCAGTTGATAGTGTTTCATACCTGCGTTATAAATTGGAAATGATGTCATTCATTGTTAACAGGAAGAACTGATGAAGATTGGCAACTCGAAGCAGTCCAGGCGTCGTCTGAGTTGTTTAGAGAAGAGTTATGACACGTGAGTCTGGTGTATTAATATATTTGTTATTACTTATTAAAGTGACATGAAGTTGTCAGTACTTTCTGGAACATACATTGATAAATCTTGCTGCTTCATAAGGACAGTATAATGAGTATTGTAAGGTTTTATGTTGCCTGTATCATGTTTGCTGTCTTTTTACATTCAAAACAAGGTGATGGAATCATTTTTTTCTTTTTCTTTGGAAAGCCATAAATAATAAAAGATGATTGCTGAAAAATTAATAAAACAAGGACAACGGACATGTTGGTTATGTGCAGCAAAAGCAAGGCTGTAGATGGGTGTGGGGGTGAGAAAAAGGCGAGAGTTTTGGTGTAGTATTTTATTACTTGATATTACTTATCTTGTCTAAATATGAACTTTAGTTTTAAAGTAATGTGCTTGACATATTATGTCTGATAATATGTGTGCTCTTCACAGCATGATGTTCTTTATGAGAAGAAAAAAAGCCACTGATAAATTGATAAATAGCATTGCATTGAAGGGTGTATAGTGGGG
>JAVDPJ010425438.1:0-10265 GCA_034780015.1 Urosalpinx cinerea
GCGGGGTGTTGTATTATTTTGTACAATGGTATTTCCTGTTCCATTACTTAATACAATTGTATTTCCATTTTCCTGCTCTTTTGGTAAATGCTATTAATTTGAAATGATATTACAGAAGAAAAAAAGTCTTTCTTTTTTTTTAATATCATTCGTGAAAAGTTATAGTATTTTTTTAAGTAATTTTTAACCGTAAGTTTTTATTCAACGTTTAAAACCTTTATGATTTTATGGGAGGAGTGTATTGCTTTTGACGTCTGTCGTGAGTTTGAGTGATTTTGAATGTAAAGTGTACCATAGGCTTGCAGTCTGTGATAAGAGACTATGCTTGATTTTATTCACCCATATTGCATCTCATTTTTCTTGTTGCTCTTTTTTATGATTTTAATTTCTTTGTGTACATAATATTTCCGAGAGATTTTTCTGTTGATTACACGAGGGCAAACCTGTATTATTATCTCAGCACGTTGATTGTAATATGGCTCGTATTCCAGCGATTGCTACCAGGAATTGTCATTGCAGAATGCAGCATTTGAATGGGATGAAAATATATATTGGACATGTTTCCCTTGTGACATCAGTCATGATTGATACTATTGTCTGTTGGAAATCACGGTTTACGTTTTTGAATAATCAGGCTTTGTCTTTTTTTACCATGACATTGGAGAAAGGAAGCTTTTTATTTATTTTTTAAACAGTGGTCAGCTAAGATTTTTTTTTATATAGAACAGCGGGTTAATTTGTCATTCCTCAACCTTATCGTGTTCATAAATTGTTAAAAGTACGGTAGTCTGGAATTTATCCCTTTTAGTGCGTAAATTCTCTTTTTTAAATGAAGTTTGGGTTTCTCAATTCAGAATGTGCTTATTTCATTGTTAACTGTGTGTGTGTGTGTAATGTGACTTTGAGACCTTGTTGCAACCCAGCATTTCCATGATAAAAATGCATCAGAAGGTAGCAGCACAAGCTCAAAGTGCGCTTACCTTTCATAGAATATCGTGGAGTCCTATATAAGTCGCATATTGACAGTGCAGTGTATTTTTTCTTCATTTCATATCCTCAATCTTCAGACTGGGAGCCAGTAGACTTTGTCTTCTAGATCTTGAAGGGTTCCCAGTCATCTTTATTAGCTTAGGCCCTAAGGGAGATGTTTTGCTAATGCACTTGGAAGTAACGTGGGAATCCTGCTGTGTTGTTGTTCTGTATGTGTTATGGTATGATGTGGTTAGGTCAGGGCAGATTTTTCTGCATGAAAACAGGCTTCTCTTCCCGGGAATAGTGTGTCACTATATAATGGTCATTGGTGCCACACATTTTTTTTTTCCTGTCTGTATTGTGTATTTGGCTATCAGGGTGGATTTTCTACAGAATTTGGCCAGGGACAACTCTCTTGTAGGTTCTTTTACATGTGCTGGATGCATGTTGCACATGGAACCTCGATTTATCATATCATCTGAAAGACTAGTACCCAGACCACACCACACCTCCTTTGGTCCAGTGGATAGGGGAAAAGTGTGGGTTCCGAAAGGGGATGAAACTCGCAACCTTTAGCTTTCTAGCTGGGCACACAACCGCTAGTCCATGATCCTGAAGTTGGATCTGTTCTGGGAGTGAACCAGCCTCAGGTTTGTTGTCATAGACTGAAGGCTCCATTTCTCTGACATTGCTCAAAATGTAGAGGCATTGCTTTAGGCCCTCCATCATGCATGCCTCTTCCGTGACACTTGGATGTGCAGAGCAATATTGTACCCAACTTGTCTTTCCTCCCATACTTTCTGTTCTGATGATGATGATGAAATTTCTGTTTTCAAGGGTAACAGATAAGCAGACATATTTCTTTCCAGCCGACCCTCACCCTCAATAGGCACTATTGTAAGCACTATAAAGAGTAGTGAAATTTCAAAAATCAAAGAAAAGAGAAAAAGGAAAGAAGCCTGCTTTTGTCTAAAGCAAAACTTGAGGAATACTTGTAAAAAAAAATCTTTCTGAGACCATGAATAATACACTTCTGATAATGACCTTTGTGGTTGACGGGGCTATAAACAAATATAATGATGAATAATGACGATGATGATGATGCTGTGAAGTCCATCCAGGTTTGAAACTACGTGACAGGGCTGTACTCTACACCCCCCCCAAAAAATGAGGGCATTGTCAGATTTTGTGTTGCATTGTGATTTTTGTTTTACTGAATGTCTTTTAACCTGTGATATTTTTTTCCCATCCACAGTTTTCAGTTTATTTGGATTCCAAAATTATTTCAGCCTGGTGTGGGTAACGTAGTCTCTTATCCTCATTTGTCCAGATATGCACAAGCACACAGATATCATGAGTACCGGTATGCGTCTTTTGCCTTCCTCTCTTTGTCTGTGTTCTACTCCGTCTGTCTGGTGGCAAGCCGACTATGTGCATCCTGTGCATTGGTGTTACACACCCTCAGTGGAGCATTGTAAAATTAAAGGCCTCTCCTGTTTTGGGAGCCACAGGAGCTGTCGACCTAGCTGGTGGGTTCCTCTTTTGGGTCATGCTTTTTGTTTAAAGTTTTCTTTCTTATAAATTTATGTCTGCAGTGTCCATTCGCCTGCCCTTTTTTCTAAAATTTTGTTTGAAATACCTTGAAATTAGAGTATGGCGGGATAAAGAACAGCCAAAAATCCATCTCCAAGACACCAGAAAACACCTGTAAATGTTCTGTTACTATGTTTATAGGAAGCATACCAAGTAAGTCTCAAATGTCTGAAGAATACTTTTCATGTTTTTCCTAACACAAGTGACTTAAAGACACAGCTGGGGTTATAAGCGGGAAGCGAGTCGCCAGCTGAATTCAAACGCTTAGCGCGCATGCTTGCTGTTGGCTCAGCTCGGATGTTTTTTCATGGATTTCTCGTTATTTAGGCTATTTACACAGCTGAAACATTGCACAGAATAACATCTCACACACTATTTTTAGAAAAGTGAAGAATCTTTATGGAAGAGAATGGTAGTTTGCAGTTGTTTGAAAGAATGCTATTGCCCATTCCGGGTTGAGCGTGTTAGCCTCACGACCCGATCCCTAGGTTAAAATGTTAGGGCTTTAAGCGAAACACACAGGTTCTGCATGCATGCGTACATCTGGACAGATGTAGAGAAGGGACTGTGTTTTATTCTCATCAGATTTAACCATTTCTGCAAGTAGTGTGTCCATATATCCTTCATTCATTTCTAATTCATTTGATAGTGTTTCCAACAAATTGCAGTTATATGTGGTATCCAAATAATCCCTCGAGCCAATCAAAATACATGTAAAAGGAATGACGACTAGATTCCATTGGTTTTCAACAAATTCTGCTATGATATGACACTTTTCCCTTTTGTTTTCCTTTCTTTTTTATGAACAATGTTCAAACACTACGGGTAGGCTGGCCCTATATTTTTTCCATGCTAAATTATGCTTTTAATGCTCTATTTTCTTTTATTCCGTTAGACACTTTTTTTATATATTTTTTTTATTTATTATATAATTATTTTGCAGTAACGCATGTGCTGGTGTATTTCTGCTGCTGTAATGAAATAAACATGTATGAAAAGGCGTATTGTACACACACATTGATTTGTTTTTGATTTTTCATGAAATCAGTATTTTTTATTTTTTATAAATCTTAAACTTTCATGGCTAAATACTCACAACGAGAGAAAGATAATGATTTTCTGTTCAGTTTTTGTGATGATTTTCAGTTTGGCAGGTTGTGTAGAGACAAAGGTAGATGGTGAAAGTACAGTGCAGAGTTCATGCAAGTTGTTTTTTCTTTTTTTTAATCAGAGCTAATACAAAACAATATATATGCTGGTTCAATGTTTGGCTGTATTCTATATTAATAATCCAAACATAGCTTTCAAACAAGTCAACAACTACATCGAGTATCAATCATTTTATTCCTCCAAATAGAGAAATACACACAGTACCTAGACATACATCATCCACCGGTACCTTGTGTTCTCTGAAGAAAATGTGTACTGACAACACGTGTAAACATTCTGTCACAATGATACTTTTCAAGTATATGGCTAGTGTTGGTTGCTCAACAAGTTAGTACTCTGTGATAAACGTGTGCAAAAAAATAATGGTGAAAATAGAATGAATATATTACCACTACCTAATAAATAAATCAAAGGTTATATTGAAAGGTCAGTTTCCGTTTAAAAATTAGCAAGACAATTATGGGATAGCTTTAGGGACACCACTATTCTTGTTTCCCTGTCAGACAAACGATACGACTTTCAGAAAAAACAGCAGTATCAAAATAAATTAAAATGATAAATGGTTGCTGAAATGAACAAACAATTCGACTTTTCCTGCTAGTGACAGATACTAAATGAAAATAAGTCTAAACATTTTTATCTATTTTGCTTCAGTTATCTTTGTATCATTATGGCAAGGAAATATCACACAAAACAATCACATGAACAAATATCATTCACTTTGCACTAATCAACCACGCGACGTTTTAGGCGCATAAAAAAAAAAGTTGGGGAGTGGTGGGTATGTTTTGCATGAATAAATAAACCGACTTTGTCAAGATGCAGTCTAAACGACAGTTCAGAAGCTCTTGGTTTCATGCACAACTCAGAATTTCTCGGCAAATGAATGAGCAAACTAAAATGATCTGATATTGAAATTAATAAAACTAAAACACAGGTGTGTGCCCTCCTGTGGTTTTGTTCACGGTACACAATTTTTTTCTCTCCACAAAGCACACCTCTGAGAAGAGTAAAATAAATATATATAAAAAATTAACATGCACACTACTCTGAATAACTCAAGACAATGCATTGGTACACACCTGTTCTGCTCATTTCCCAAATAATGAATATTTATGAAAAAATACATATAAAAGAATGCCCCCAATTTTTTTTTAATTTTCTAAATAAGCCAATGTATTTTGCAATTAATGAATTATATTACTGAAAAAGTACAAGTTTCTTTGTGATCTATGCTTCTTCCAAAACAATCCATCGACAAATGTATCCCCAACGCACCAATTCCACTGCTACAAGCAGAGCCTACAAAGCACCAGAACTGCTGGGAGAGCACACGCAATTTTCTTTCATTCCAAATCCTGATAAATGAATAATGTAAATGACCTCACCAGAGAAAGCAGCGCTGTAAATGACTTCAGTTTTCCTTTTGTGTGAATACCTTGAGTTTCCTCTACCCTTGGTCTTGCTCAATAGAAGCCTTTAGTATTGTTAATTCAAATGTCTGTTAATCCTCTGTGTTCTTTTAGTCTAATTTTACAGGGGCCTGAGTTCATCTTGCCCGGTAGTGACAGAAATCCCTCAGACCAGTCACACAAAAAATCCACATGTTCGTGGGTTTTTTTTAGTCCTTACTCTTGTTTTAACTGAAAGGATTTTATTTTATTGCTCCTGAAAGCAGGATGCTTTTGTTTTCTGCTAACCTGATGGAAAGAGAGAGAGATGGTAAAGGGACCTTTTAGGACTTTTCTCAGTGAAATAATTCAGTCCAAGAAGTGAACTTCATCCCAATCATCAAACTGGTAAAGTTGAGTGCAATCTGCTTTCATACAATACGTCAAACTGTTAGAAACGAACACCGAAAAAGAAAAAAAATGACTTCAATTCTATCGTGCCACAGCTAATACAGCAGCAACACTTCCCTGCAACTGTCCCTTTTCAGGCAGCACACAAACGTTGCTACCATATAAAAGAACAAGCATTTATTTTTTATAGCCCCTACTATAACCACAGCAAGGGCGGGTATGAAGAATACAGGCCTCACTTGGAGACAACTGGAACGACTGGCTCAGGACTGAAGCGGATGGAGAGCGCTTGTTGGCAGCCGATGTCCCAGACGGGGCAACAGGCACTGATGATGATTATAAACACAGCAGTTTCATGACGTGCACTAGCAAAAACAGCAAGGCCTGAATATGCACTTTTCAAATCTCTCTCTCTCTCTTTCCTTTCACCACTACTCCGAGTACCCACGCATTCCTTGACCTGGTCAATTTTTCACAAAACAGCACGCATTCCATACTTGATAATCCCTGCCCTTACACTCACTGTATATATATATATTTTTTCATCAAGCTCATGTTTCCAGTTGAATGATTACAGCAAGAAAACGAACACCACTGCTCACACAAAGCTCTAGGTTAAACATTCAAAGTGATTAGGTCATATTTCGCTAAAAGAAAGGACAGTAGAATTTTTCAAAGTTTCACTAACGCTCGAAATCTGTGGGGGAAAAGAACAATCGGAGGTCTGAGATCCCCCACGGCAGAACTGAATATTTCAGCTGGCAGATGCACAATCTGCCGCGATAGGAAAAATTCACCATGTGTTGAATTGTTTTCTGTAAGCCTCCTGCAGACTATCAATCCATACAACAATACCAGCGAAAATAACAATCCTTGCAGGTCTGTATCATCCTTTTATGTTTGCAAAAATGACTAAATCTTTCCTTTAGGACAAATAGCACATGTTGGAAAGCTGTCATATCCATATCTTACCCTAGTACCGTCCCACCCAAATAAGCCACTTTAAAAAAAAATTGTTTGGATTTAAATACTAAAATCTTATTCCATAATTTGGCAGTGATTCGCTTTGTTCTTTAAAACCTGACCTACTACTAGTTAGGGTGGATCATTTTAAATATGGTGGGAAAAAAAAAAGAACTACGCTCAAGTAAACATCTATCACGCAAAGCATTTGCACACACTATAATTTTATTATGCAAAGCACAGGGCTCCCATCTAAGCACATCTGTGCATCCCTGAAGCACTAGAATTGACAATGACAAGGAGGCAGTGATAATATTTTGGGGGTCTTCCAGGATGCGCTATCAAATTTCTACACGAACGGACAAAGAGACAGAAGCTACAAGGCTATGTGGAAGAACATGACATGAAGCCAACAACACTCGGCCCTTACCTCATTTCATAATTTAATATCTTACAAACAAATCAGAATAAACTGTATTCAAAAGTGCGCAGCAGGCTGGAAGCTTTATGATCACACAATGACCGGCCAGCAAGCATGCTGTGGCAAAACTGGACTGCATGAACAATTTAAGAGGAAGACTCCTAAGTCTTTATAAAACTCTGAAAGAGGAAGACTCTTAAGTCTTTATAAAACTTTGAAAGAAGAAGACTCTTAAGTCTTTATAAAACTCTGAAAGAGAAAGAGGAACTCAGTTTTTATAAAACTTTGAAAGAAGAAGACTCTTAAGTCTTTATAAAACTTTGAAAGAAGAAGACTCTTAAGTCTTTATAAAACTTTGAAAGCGGAAGACTCAAGTCTTTATAAAACTTTGAAAGAGGAAGACTCTTAAGTCTTTATAAAACATTAAAAGAGGAAGATTCAAGTCTTTATAAAACTTTGAAAGAGGAAGACTCAAGTCTTTATAAAACTGCATATACCAACACTTGCTAATCAACAAGATGGTCATCTGCAATTTGTACATTCACAGAACTGTTCCATGCTGCTAATTTTAAAATGAGGACTCTTAACAAGACAATAAACTGTGAACCATGTATTCACAGAACTGTTCTGCGCTGTTACTTTTAAACTGGAGACTGCATCTTTCCCCTAGGAACCCTCTATAGCTTCAAGCGAAGGAGTCCTACCATTGAGAACTTCAGATCCATTGTACTTACTAATTTATGGTGCACAGGGCAAATGCTCCCCGCACCCCCCACCCCACCCCTCCCCCACCACCAAATAAGCTTCCTACCCTATCAATTTTACATACACACCCTCCCTGGATTCATCTATTTTACTGACCCCCAGTCACTCTCAAGTAGGACTGTTGAAGGCCAGAGCTAAGCCCATCAGGGATCAACCCAGTGGACTGCCTCAGTAGCTGGGACTGGCGTTAGCTACAGGTCTGAAAACCAGTAGGTGCCCGTGCACCCCACCCCTCTCCCTTCTTACATAGCACTAAACTCTCAGAATTTTTTTTATGTATCTCTACCAATTGTAGCATTCACATACTGTGCCATCTCTCATTGTCAATTTTTGCCCTTTTTAGGGATTACCACAAGATACATCTACAAGATGACAACTTTCTGTACTATTGGGAGCCCTGTGCGTTCACAAACGCCTGCCTCAGAGTCACCAAGAAATGGCCACAACCCGTAGAAAATGAAGATATGAATAATAGTCAGAAATAAAACATCACATTAACGCTCATTGCACACAACTTTGATTAAACCACTGAACAAGCTGTAACATACGCACAAATTCCCGTGCCTTTCAACAAAAGCGAAAACAAATTGCCATTTCCTGAAAAGCAGCAGAAAATTCCTCAACATATCAGGCAAGCTGATTTATCCATGTCCTTTTACAAGCATGGACAGTTAATGTTTTTTTGGGTTTTTTTTCTCAATCAATATAAAACCTACAGCCATAAACACTGCTGAGATCTTATCATTGAAAGATTTCTGAAAAGGCTTTTTTTAATTTTTTTTTTATTTTATAAGCATCTTGCACTGAGCAGACACATTCATATACACACATTGTAGTCACATAACATATTTTCAACGTGTACTGCAAATCTGAGACACTACAGCATACACATACTTGAACACATATTTCTTCACACAAAGTTTCTGAACACATACATTCACAAACATATCTTTGTGAGATGGTCTTTTCAATAATTGAACAGGTTCAATATCAGCTCTCCACAGTATGCAAGATAACAAGTTGTACAGGCCATAGTAACGGCTGATATTTTGATCTTTCAAAAGCACTCTATGGAATAAATGCTTCGCTTATGCTTTAAAACTTTCCCCGATTAGGACCAGGAAGAATGAGGAATTTGGGGTTGGGGTAGAAAGAGAATGGAAAAGAGAAGAAAAGACTGTGATAGGTTTAAAAAAATAAAATAAAAAAAAGCTGAAAAACACCCTTTTTTCTCAACAAAACAAAAAAACAATTTTCACTGGTTTTTTAAGGCAGTTTCTGTCAACATTAAACCCCACACAAAAGAAAGAACGAACGCACGAACACAATACAGACTTCAATCCAGGGCACTCCTCAGCTACTAGTACACAGCCACTACCACAACCAGCACAAGAGTTAAAAGAGAGAGTATCGTGAGTAGTCCCAGTTGAGGTGGGGGGTTGTGGGGGGGGCAGGGCAGGCTGCCAGGCGGGTAGCGAGAGAGAGGGAGGGAGAGAGAGGGCGAGCGTGGAGATCAGGCCTGTGCCTGCTGCCGGTGAATGAAGAAGGCCCCCAGCCCCGCCACAGCCAACACGGACAGCGCCAGCACAATCAGCTTCATGTTCTTGTTGTCGTTCTGCGACCCCCCCACCCCCATGTTCCTCTGCGCAAAGAGAAAACGGACGTTTTCAGTCTCAAGTCACACAGCACGAAAGCTGAACAAAATTCATCATCAAGCAGCAAGCTAAGGTGTGTTAACCATTTTACGGAGGAAAGAAAACTACATTTTACTCATGTTTTCACACAAACAAACAAAAAAAACATCAAGCGAGCTAACATGTGATGATGACAATACACATAAAAGAGACTGCAATATGAAATATGTTGCTTGCATGTGTGCGGACACACACACACGCACATGCTCAGTATACATATGCATGTGCATGCGCACGTACGCGCGCACATATACATAGCGAGCCTCTAATCACTGTCTAAAGAATATTCAATCATAAAAACTTTGGATATGGCTCCTGTCAAACATTTCCAGTGGTTGTACGGCAGCCCTTTTAGATCTGATTGGTAAAAAAAAAAAAGTGGGAAGAATGAAAATAGAGATAAGTAAAAAGTGACTTCCCAACAACAACAAAACAACCAAAAAACCCAAGCATTTTGAACATTTGTGTTTGATTCACTTTGGATTTACTGGTAAACTTCCAGATGTAATGTAATAATTTCAAGGGGCAGGAGTTTGATGATTTAAGATTGGACGGACTTTGTTACCCGAGTTGGGATTATGAAGGTGTTACTTCATGATGGAACGTCCACAAACTTTAATGTAAAAATTGCAGAAAAATTGAACACACACACACACACAACCTTCCCACCCGAGAGCCAACAACTTTCAATTCAAAAGCTATTAGTAAATTACAGAAATTCTGGAAAATAAGACTGATACGGGAGAACACAGAAGTCTTTCGACAACTGATGATAGAATATTTTGTGAATCAACAAAAGGAATGTTGGTCAAAAAGAAAAAGAAATCACATATGTAAGTAATGTACATATGTAAGTAATGTACATATGTAAGTAATGTACATATG
>JAVDPJ010425549.1:0-10264 GCA_034780015.1 Urosalpinx cinerea
CATACCATACCCGACCATACCATACCATACCATGCCATGCCATGCCATACCATACCATACCATACATACCCCACCACACCATACACGTATACGTTCAACGCAACACATAGGGGACACAGACCAAGAAGCCACACTAACCTCTGTCAACAGCTGTTTCCAAATCAAACTGCCTCAAAATGGAGTACCCTTCAGGCAGCGGCATGATTCTTGTTTCTTGTCAGTTCACATGAGGGTGGGTGCTGACCCAACCTGCCGGAGTGCTTTGGCTGCCTCATGCGTCGCACGACGTGAGAACACCTAAATGTAAGTAAGTCTAAGTCTATTCACAGAAAGGAAGTCACGGATTTCCTTGCTTGTATCTCCAGAAATGACTGAACACACTGATCATCCAGTGTTTCTCAGACATATCGAGTGTTTCTCAGACACATCCAGTGTTTCTCAGACACATCCAGTGCTTCTCAGACACATCCAATATTTCTCAGACATATCGAGTGTTTCTCAGACACATCCAGTGTTTCTCAGACACATCCAGGGCTTCTTTGACACATACCGCGTTTCTCACACATATGCGCGCAGAAGATCAAGTACGCACGTTACAGATCCTGTAATCCATGTCAGCGTTTCGTGGGTTGCGGAAACACGAAAATATCCAGCATGCACCCGAGGCAGCACTGCGATCACGCCTAATGGTTTGGAGATTTTTACGCGCTATATAAATAATAAATTCTTCTTCTTTTTCTTTTTCTTCTTCTTCTTCTTCTTCTTCTTCACATCATCCACTGTTTCATAGACACATCCAGTACGTGTTTCTTAGTCACCCCTATGTCGTGATCTAGAAACCCCTGTCTCACTTCCTCATGATGCATTGGACATCCCGTGACCAGTCATTTAAGGAAACATTTCCCCCCCTGGATTATTCATCACGTTTTAGCAGTAATTTGGAAATCACAAACGTCTTTCCTCAAAATCAATTGTCACTTCATGTTTCTTTTACTTACGTATGACTAGCCTTGAGTTAGCCTAATCCCGCATAACAGAAGAGTCGACTGCCTCTGTTGCATGAGGCATGTTACTTAAAATAATACCGACGTTATGGCTTGGGTAGCTGTTGCGCGCTCGCGCGGAGAGAGAGAGAGAGAGAGAGAGAGAGAGAGAGTGTGTGTGTGTGTGTGTGTGTGAGAGAGAGAGAGAGAGAGAGAGAGAGAGAGAGAGAGAAGTTAATTTCATCTAAAACAGTTTTTCAATCAAAGGCACCACACCAAAATTTCAAAGCAGCCCTGGTTCTTTATGTGGAATGTTCATATGAAAACGATATAAACTGAATGTCAGAAATACTCAGATACTTAGTAATTTGCCTTAAATCTCCTTTGTTTATCTATAATGTTTATCCCTGCCACTGCATCTTGTACATGCATGAGGGCTTGCTTGGTGATATGATGTTGAACAGTCAAAGAAAGAGTTCTACAGTATCATCCTGTTACATCTATTTTTCTTTGGTTTAATTTTGACTTTGAAATTCATGATCTTTTCTAGTGACATTGAGTAATGCTTGGTTTCATATTTATCTATTATGTAGCTGTTACAGGGGGTTATATTATTATACATTATATTGTGAAAATTGCTGGGTTTGGAAATTGTAGAAAATTGATATGATTTGTTTGGTTTAATAGTTACATGAGATTATTTGCTGAGAGGACAACTCAAAATGATGCATTAATTAGTGGAGAACTAAAACAAACTGGTGTGCCTTATTCTTGTGATCTATAGTGAGTGGTTTTAGTCATTATTCAAAATGTCCCCATTTTTGTACATTTTAAGACAATGGTTTGACAAAAAAGAAAAGAAAAAGAAAAAGGGGAAGCCAATAAAAAATGAAATGGATTAATGATATTGATGTATCCAAGCTATAGATTGTTCTTTAAATTTAATACTGAACTGATCCGTGTTTTATTGTTTTTCATTTCATTTTTGGATTGAAGTTTTATTTGCATCTTTATATTTAGTTTCTTTTTTGCTGATAAAGGCATTATGTAAAATTTTTTATTCACTTGATTGTTACGTGCCAACTGTGGGGTAGTTAAACTTTGTTTTGTTTATTAACAATTAATAAACAATTGTTTATTGTACTTTTGATGTACAAATCAATTTGATAGGCTGATGTAAGGGAGCCATGCTTTCCTTTTTTGTTTAAATTATTATAATGCATAGCATGCTACCATTGTCTTGACTGCAAGTTTGTTTTCTTAGATCCATGTTTCTACGTCCACTTTTCACTGGTCTCCCCTTAGTCTGTTTAAATATGTGTCTGTGTCTATATCTATGTCTCTCTCTCTAAATAATCTGGAATGACTAACCCTATCAACCCTGGATGAATGAGCACTGACACTGCTTTTCAGCAGCACCCAAGGGCAGTAATTCAGCATGTGTTTTGGGAATGTAACAGGTCTACAACACCCCCAGGGCATAGGGGAGATAATTTTCAAAATAAAGGATTGATCACTTATAACTGCTTCTCTGCGGTACCCCAGGTGATAATTTGGCATTCATGACTGTAACATGTCTACCATGCTCTACATATGTTGCAGGGGAGATGATTTTGAAATGAAGGCTCATTGCAGTTTTACTATGCTTACCTGCCCAATAGTACTGTCGTTAAACCCATTGCTACTACCTTTAACATTACCTTATGTGTTTTCTTGTTTGTTCCCACTTTTCTATAGCAGGTAGTATAGCATATATGGACTATTCTGCATGCTTTGACACCTTGGGAAACTGAACAACCTACCAGGTTAGTTTTTGCTTTAACTACTAAACCTGGCACCCCTGAAAAATCAGTTTTATTGGTCAGTTTGGGGATCACATATGAATGAATAAATCATTAATTTTTCTTTGTTTGTTTTAATAAGTCCATTTTAAATGTTTGTTTGAAAGACTGATGTTTAATATAATACTTGCTAATCAGAGAAACATAACCTTTCTGCTATGATTAAAGAAAGTAAAAAAAAATCAAAACAATCTATAAAAATATTTATGCTTAATTTGTCCAGTTGAATTCTATTCCTGTCCAGGTGAAACATATTTATCTTTCGATTAAGACATTAAACAGAGATCTAGTGCGCAACATGCCTTCAGTGCACATAAACAAATCCATTTCAACATCTTTCGCTGAGACATTAAATGGCGGTCTGGTGTATAACATGCATATAGTGCATGGAAAACCCATGGAAAGAAGAAAGTTGTGCTGGTAAAGTTCTGCAGAAAAACACACTCTCATCGGCAAAGAAACATTTATAAATATACATGCCAAAAGGAAAAAAAACAACAACCATACAACCAGCCACCTTGCCCAGCAAACCGAAAAAACGTAATGACTGGCAATATATTACAGCTTGATAAACTCCCTCTTGGGTCAGCACTGAAATAAAAGTAAAGAAATTACCTGTGACGATATATATGTAAGTGCTCAGGTGTAGGGCCCAAAGAGTTAAACTTGCGTCCTAAAACTGAAATTTAAGGACCAAAAATGGAGTTTTTGACATTGTACATGTAGGTGCATTTGTATTATAGGTTCTGAAACAGATTTTCATTGCGTCATTTTGTATTTTAACATGCATATGTTATGAAATTTTAGCCATGTATACTCACTGATGAAGAATAGTTGTGTTAATTCTTTATATTTTCTTAAGTCATCGTAATGTGCTGTTACTTTCATTCTTTTTTTTCTGTTTGATTTCTATCACTTTAGAGTTAATGTCAAACTGTATGAGTTAGGATCTTGATGTTTCAGTGAACAAACAAATCTTGTATTTTTGAAATCCGATAATTGATTTTTACTATTTTTAAAATTTTCTGTATATTTCATTGCATTTCTAAAATCAGGGCAGTTTAAAATTTATACCTAAAATTCATGCAATTTGTGTATATGTATCAGTGTGCCTTTGAATAAAAAACAAATTAACCCTCTTGCATTTTCTCTGACAGAGGTTGGTTGGCCGAAAGTTGTCTTAGTGCATTGAATCAGGCCAAAACCAGCCGCAGCCCATGCCTCAGTGAATCAGGAGGGTGGGCTGCAGCTATAGCCAAGGTGAATTTCCATCATACACTAACTTCTGCCTTATGCACAGACATTATGAATGAAGCTTCCAGCTTAGTAGAACAGTGCAGTGATAACACTATAGCACTATGCGTGCCTCAAAAGCCAGATTTTCTTTAAAATCCCACTTTTCTCACTTTTGCAACAGGTCTGGGTACTATTGGTGAAGAAAAAAATGTATGGAAATTTCTGAAGACCAGGAAGAATTTTTCATGAACTTATTTGAATGCTAGAGGGTTAATTTGTCCCTTGATGCTATGTTAGGTGTACATTTTTGTTATTCAAGCTATATTCTACATTTTTTAGTTAATATCTCTTGTATATTGGTGACACGAAACTGGATACTACAGTTTTTTAAGCGTTAGGTAAATGACTGCTTTCAAATTTTTCTGTTCAGTGTGTGTAAGTTTTATGTGTAGAATGTTTTGGATAATAAACAGTGTATTGTTACTGATGATCAGTGTATCCTTCAATTTAAATAAGAACAAGAAATAAAAGACTAAAAGAAGTGCAAGTGTGGTTTTTCTGTTTGTTTGAAGTTTTTTAAGAAAAAAAGTGGTGTGTGTGTGTGTGTGTTGCTTTTTGTGTTGTCAGTACTTTGACCATAGTCTTGGGGTGCAATTCCCAGCACCCTTCACTAGCAAAATCAGTGACAAACTTTTGTGCCAGCGATCTACAGGTAGCTAGCTGCAGGTATTAGGTCAACACCAACCTACCTGCTGGAGATTGTGCACGTGGGTGCTTGTTAGAAAAGAAAGGCCGTGCACACAAACATCCTCCCCCACGGTTAGGTAGGAAGGTTCATTGTGTGCTTAGATTGGGGATGCTTGCTGGAGTCGAAAGCCTGCATGCTATAAAAAGAAGAAAAACAGTGTTTGATCATTTGTGCCTGATCTGGTATGGGTATAGTATACCCTGGTCACAAGCTACTTACCCCCATTTTTTCTGACAACACAAGTTGAGAAACTGTGCAGGTTTTGTGACCCTTTCTCTCCCAAATTATGATTATTGGAATGGAAAGAAAAGCAGATGCACAAAATAATCAGATTAAAAAAGAAGAGAGAGAGAGAGAAACTGGTTTCTGGAAACTGGAAAAAGTTTAAATAAATAGAAAATCAAAGGCATAAAAAATGATAAAACAAAATCAAAATTCCCCCCTCCAAAAAACGAAAGAAAGAAGGGGGGGGGGGGTGGATATTTAAATGAAAATAAATGAATGCATAAGTAAACGGATTGAAACAGAAATAAAACTTGAGACCAAAAAAAGAAAGAAGGAAAGGGTGGTTGCAAAACTAGTGACGGCGAAGAATCAACTGAATTTCTGTATTATTCAAATGGTGTCAGGAATAAACTTTTTTCCCCCTGAATACCCAAAATCAGGTTATCATTTACCAGGTAATCTTTTGTTTACCATACAGTGTCTGTGACACTACAGTGATAATGAAATGACAGATGCATTTGAACAAGGCAAAGGAAAGTTACCACGATTGTGACTATGCCTAAGTGGTTGAAGCAAGCAAAATCACTTCAGTCTTGTTCCATAAACACATGGCAAAAGCTTGAAGGACAGCCTGGGAAATCAGACTCGGCCACAAAAAAAAGATCAACAACTGTGGCTGCTCTGAATGCTACATAGAGCATAAAATAAAGCATTGAATAAAAACAAAAACAACCCACCAAAAAAAAAGCCATGTATGCACCAGGTGCAGCCACAGGTGTTAATGAAAACGTCCTGTCTCTCGTCGGCAATGTAATCAGAATCACCGTCAATGCAGCTTCGGCCGACATGAGGGGAAACAATCTTTCTTTTGGCAATATAATTGGGTTTAAACAGATTTTATTCATTCGTTTGGGGAAAAACATAGCAGCAAACAACGAAAGCTGTGAGTACAACAAGCATAAGCTTAATATCACTAACGTCACAGTGGCAGCCACAGGTATGGAAAGGTAGACTCAGGTGTCTGCAGGTGGGGTGACTGCAGGTGTGACTAGAGGTAGTAGTGACACTTGGATGCCGTGACTCAGGATATAGGCCATTGCAGGTATGTTAAGCATTTGCAAAAAAACGTTTCTAGTGGAACTGAAAACTAAATCTTCATGTCCTGAAACGGTTATTTGAGCATAACTGTTAACATAAGTTCTTCGCTTGTTGCTGCAGTGCTGTTCATATTCTGTTTGACAAACATGTTTTTTTTTTTTTTTAATGAATAATCATTTGTTTAAAGCAACTAAATCTCTAGAAGTAGTTATTTTATTTTATTTTATTTTACAAGGGTGACAGAGTAAGCAAATATTTGCTTTTTTTTTCATCCGGCACTTATCGGGACATTAATGCGTGCTGGGTATGTTCATGTTTCCGCAACCCACCGAACGCTGACATGGATTTCGGGATCTTTAACGTACCTAACCTATGATGCATCTATTAGGAATTACTGTTTCATGTCCTCATTTATATATGTTTAGTGTGAAGCGAAGATGCATAATATGAACAGAAAATGAGTTAATTAAACAGTATTCGTATTTGATTATCACATTTCTTAAATGTTTTGTGAACCGTCAGGAAATACCGATGATTTATTATATGTCACCAGGTTTACAGAGAAAAGCTAGGTAAAGTTTGTCAAACTGCATTTTGTATACATGGGAAATTACAGCTTCCTCTTTTGTCACATTTTTTTTTTTAGCAGCAACAGTCTTATCTTCAGAGCAGTATAAGAGCTGTATGATATTGCAGAAAGAAAGACAAATGAAACCAAAAAAAAGAAGTAAAAATAATCTCACGCCTAAGAAAGTTCATAAAGGTTATTGAAATTTTTATGCAGTGAAATATGTTTATATTTAAAATATGTTTTTAAGAAAGAATTTCCTACAGTTTTACCTTTGCTCTGTAGAATAATGTGTTGAATGACCAGAAATTACGTTCACTGCATTGTATAGTATAAATTGAAAGATAAGTCGTATTCATGGGAGGAAGATAACAACCCAGGTTAAATTAATAAATAAAGGAAACGATGAATATACATTTAAAATTGAAGTCTCGTTTTAATTTTCCTCAGTGAGCCTCTGTGAGGTCAGCCAACACTCTCTTCCTACCATTTTTTTGTTCATCATCACTTTCAACAGCATTTTGTGGTAAATCAAACAAAATTCTGACCAACACTTCTGCATTTTGCTTTCTCAGTTTCTGGCATCCAAGTTGACATGCTCAACACCTTTTTGCTGTGTAGGATTAAAAAAGTAAATAAACAAAACTAAAAACAACAAACAAACAGAACTCGAGGAGAAATTGCTTCAAAACACTTTGCGAGGCAGTCACCATATTTACGGAAGTTGACGCATTTATTTTACCATACAGGACCCTCTCAGATAGATAACTCCTAAGATAAATCCACTGTCAGAAGTGAAAGCTTTAATATGTGATAGCCATTAGCGATAGCCATTAGCGATAGCCATTAGCGATCGCCATTAGCGATAGCCATTAGCAATCACAGAAAGAAAGGTGTCAATACCTGCATCCATGTTCTTTTTTTCTTTTTGGATCTCGTTTTCCTTCTCCGTGGCTGTCCATCCCAAAGTGACCGGCTGCCTTTGTACATACACTGTCCACCCTTCATACTGGAAAGCTTGTTGTTTGGTTGGTTGGGAAGGCGTCGGGGGAAGGAAGGAACGTTGGATAGGGTCACAGAACGTTGGATAGGGTCACAGAACGTTGGATAGGGTCAGTAACACGTAGTCTCTTCATACCATAGTTTGGTGCTTTCATCTCCAGCGTGTAATTCGTACTTGTTTCTGGTGGTTCGTCGTTGTTTCTTGATTTGTCAAACTATCCTGAACATTGGTTCTGTTGTGTAAAGTAAAGACTTCGCAGGTTATGTACATACAAACTTGGTATTCTTTTAAAATGCAGCAGTTTCAATCATGATATGCTTTGTATGTTATGCATGTGTTAACCATATATATATATATATATATACACACTTTATGATAATAGAATAGGCAGTAGTTTTTTTTGTGTTTTATAAAGTGATCTAAGGCAGTATGCTGTTAATTAATTCCATAATAATACTGTACAAATGATTTGATTCTGTAAATGAATGGTTTGAAAGTCTTATTTTATATCAGTCTCACTGCATACTACTTATTGTGTCAGCGTGTTCTCCCCCACTGTTTTTAACGCCCAGTTTGTATGAACTGTGTGTACATTGATGATACTGAGCAGATTATGTGTGATAGATTGTGATGGAAAGGTGGTTCGGTTATGATTGTACTTTCTCCCTGTCTCTCTCTTCACATGTCTGTCTGTCACCTCGTTCAATCCCCTTTTCTTTGTCCTACCCCCTAAAAAGTCTTTCTTTTATTGTGAGTCTCTTGCTATGTTGTGTTGTCTCTATAAAGCCTGTATATCTTTTTCTTCCTTTCATTCATTCATTCATTTATTCTCTCTCTCTCTCCTTTCCAAGAACCTTGCTTCTTTTTGTCACTCCTGAGATTGAAAATCAGCAACCTTGTTTGCATCTTGATTCATTATTTCATTCAAAAACATCAGGTAAAAAAGAAACTTCAAAACAAAAACATTTTAAAAACAGACTTACGGAGAACTTTCAAACACAACATTGCGGGTGCAAAATGTGCTGTATTTGTGAAATGACAAAACAGATTGATTCTGAAACCATCACAGTATCGTTTTAACCAACTGGCACATTATTAGAGGGATGTATGATTTGAACATACTCGTCAAACTCTTTGATTGAAATAAAAGATCTGTAGCAAAGGTTGAGCAGTAGAAGTTCGACATGAGGATTCCATCTTCTATAATTAAGATTCAGAAGTGGTGGGTTTTTGTTCGACATGAGGATTCCATCTTCTATAATTAAGATTCAGAAGTGGTGGGTTTTATTTTTGTTTTGTTTTGTTTTCTCAGCATTAAATAAAAAGATGTTGAAGCAAAAAAAAGAAAAGAAAAAGGCAGACAACCAACATTGATCAATGATGTGATCACATTTTCTAGGAACAGGCAGTAGTTTCAAATGATACTGGGTTTTTGGGGGGACGTACTAAAGCAAAAAAGGTTTGGTTTTTGTTTGTTTTGCTGTTTTTTCTGGTTAAACCAGTTTCTCTGTCAGATTTATCTGCCCCTACCTCTCTGTCAATATCTGTCTCTCTCTTTTTTCTCCGTGTGGTTTGTTGTTGTTGTTTGCATGAAATACAGATTTGGAATGACCGGAGATGTGTCAGTGTCTAGTGTGTGATGAATGACATTATATACGTTGACCTGAAATAATAAAGTAAGCTGTTGATATTACTCCCTGTGTGTTCTTGTTGTTGATGGGCGTATGTGTGAACAAATTACGACAAAGCCAAAACCAAATAACATTCGTTCATTTGCATAATCATGACAGTATTTTATGATTTTGAAAGTGGTTTTTTTTCTTTCTTTCTTTTCTCGCTTTCTTTCTTTCTTTCTTCTGCTTTTCTTTCTTTCTTGCTTTTTTTTTTTTAATACTGAAACAGGAATCCAAGTAACACGGGCATTGTTAGCATCAACATGAGATTGACACAATGTGACCCACTATTCCTTGGAATTGGCACTTCCATTGAGAGTTTCAGGGTTTGTGATCCAGTTTTGATAATCCCACGTGTAAAATGTAATTTGTTTCCACAAAACGATTTTCAAGTTGCATGCTGGACTCTGCATTGGGGCTCTCCAGACTGAAATTAAAGGCCTCTCCTGTTTCTGGAACCAGAGCAGCTGTCGACCTAGCTTTTAGGTAGTTGGGGGTTCCTAGCTTTTAGATAGGGGTTCAGGTAATTAGGGGTTCCTAGCTTCTAGATAGGGGTTCAGGTAATTAGAGGTTCCTAGCTTTTAGGTAGTTGGGGGTTCCTAGCTTTTAGTTAATTAGGGGTCCTAGCTTTTAGGTAGTTAGGGGTTCCTAGCTTTTAGGTAGTTAGGGGTTCCTAGCTTTTAGGTAGTTGGGGGTCCTAGCTTTTAGGTAGTTAGGGGTTCCTAGCTTTTAGTTAATTAGGGGTTCCTAGCTTTTAGGTAGTTAGGGGTTCCTAGCTTTTAGTTAATTAGGGGTTCCTAGGTTTTAGTTAATTAGGGGTTCCTAGCTTTTAGTTAATTAGGGGTCCTAGCTTTTAGGTAGTTAGGGGTTCCTAGCTTTTAGTTAATTA
>JAVDPJ010425660.1:0-16024 GCA_034780015.1 Urosalpinx cinerea
TGTGTGTGTGTGTGTGTTTGTGTGTGTGTGTGTGTGTGTGTGTGTGTGTGTGTGTGTGTGTGTGTGTGTGTGTGAGAAAGAGAGGTCGTGGTCTGCAGTTTTTATATGCACCGGTTTCTATGTTAAGGATTTTACATTCATGTGTACGTCACACCGAAATGGTTCGGGAGCTTTACTGTGTTTTCTGTTTGTCGTTCCCAATGGTTAGGCAGGTTTACGGCGTTTTCTGAACGGTTTCTAGAGTAAGGGTAATGTGTGCAGGATATTTTTTGTGCTTTCGTTTCCCACCCTACAAAAGAGAGTGCAAAATAATTGTCGTTCCCTTTTTATTACTGTGTGTTGTTACTTGGTTGTGGTTTGATGGTGTTGATGTTAACAAACCTATCTAAAAATAGATGGGTCTATGGTTTGCATCTTGTCCAAAGCTACACCTTTTTTTTACCCTTCCACTAGACTGATCTTGAGTGGTGGTATGGGTGCTAGTCTTTCAGATAATACGATAAACAGGGATCAGTTTCTAACAAGCATTTAGCGCGTGCAAAAGAACCCTCGGCAACAACAGTTATTCCTGGCAAAATTCCTGTACAAACAAATGTGGACGTGGATTTGGAAAGATTTTAAAAAGTAGCTCTGTACTATGGCAGAATGTTCTGCAGTGAGAGAGCATTCGTAATTTAATGCAGAGACATCTGTGTAAAAGAAGTGGTATGCAATGCAATGCAATGCAATGCAATATAATGCAAGAAAAGACAATACAGTACAATACTGCAATCTTGTAAGCTGGGATTGCGTATGGACGCACAAACTAGTCTGCTATTATTTTGATCTGGAAGACCACAACAACAACAAACAGGTACTACCAGAGATCTTTTTCAGAGGGGAATCTGAAGCACTCTCCAGATACTTTCATGCCAGGTCATTAAAGTTGAAAGGTTGGTGCGGTCTTCATTTTAGATTATTATCAATAATGATACTGTTTTTTATTTCAGTTTTCAGTATCCGAAGGAGGTGTCAACCGCGCATTAGGAATAATCCATATACACTATACCACATCTGCTAAGATAATTGCAAGTGAGTCCTCGGGTGCATGCTGGGTATGTTCGTGTTTCTGCAACCCGTTGACGGCCGATATAAATTGCGAGATTTTTAGCGTGTATTTGTTATCTTGTTCCTGCGTGTAGACATAAAATAGACTGAAACAGACTGGCAGGTCTGCGCAATTGTTCTTGGAGATCGAACAAAAATCCCACTTGAAATCACCAAGCGCTGCCTTTGTAATAATAATAATAAGCTTTTGTAGAGCGGCTATCCTGCAAAAGCCCAAAACGCTAATACAATTGTATCAAAAAGTAGACAATATACATGCATGCACACAAGCGCACTAACATCCCCTCCTTACACACACACACACACACACACACACACACACACACACACACACAGGAGAGAGAGAGAGAGAGAACAAAAAATCAACACAAACACGATTGTGTCTTCAGTAACCCAAGACTTGGAGGAGCGAGCGCGCCTGATGAAGCTGAAGATGAAGCTGCAGCAGGAAGGCCTGAGCAACATGCCGCACCATCGCCTGGACTACGACCACCACTCGCGCTCCGGCCGCTCGGGGCGGTCCGGGGACTATGGCGACAGACACGATCGCTCCATGTCCCGTGACCGACTGGAGCGCTCGCGAGATCGAGGCTACGACAGGGGGCGAGATTTTGAGCGAGGCCATCGGGGACGGAGAAACAAAGGTTGGTGAAAAGACGCTTTTGGCAAACGTAGAAATAGTCTTCAGTTTTTCCCCAAGGTGTCACAGCGTTCGGAACAATCCATATACGCTGCACCACCCCTGCCAAGCAGATGCTTGACCAGCTGGATAACCCAGTGCACTCTGTCAAGCCTTGGGTGCTGTCAAGCCTTGGGTGCATGGTGAGTATTTTTAAGTTTCCGCGACCCACCATCTCTCTCTCTCTCTCAACGCTGACATGGATTACATGATCTTTAGCATGCATACTTGATCTGCATATATGTTTATTTACATAGAACCTCGGTTTATAGTCTCATCCAAAGGTAAACCTTCCTTTAATTCTGCGTCATGAATCTTTATTATGAAAAATCCAGAATTGGAAAAGTTTTAATCTGACAAGAAAAAAGGACAAGACTTAAATTATTTGCACCAACAATTTTTGGTGTCAACTAATTGGCATTTTGTTGTTTTATTGTTGTAATACCTGTCAACATTCATGGTGTCAACTAACGGGCCTTTTGTTGCTCCAGTGTTGTAATACCTGTGGTTTTGGTCAGATGAACAATTACAGTGGTGAAACGCCAGAAAGGAGGCACATACCCCACCCTCCTGCCCAAATAAAAAATTATCAGATGGAAATAAAATCTTGCTTTTTTCTGCACTCATTTGATAAACCATATTTCACCAACCTAGCTAGCGGTGGTTTAGCGGTCTAGAGTTCAACACACCTGCCTGGAAAGGGAGGTCCAGGATTGAAAGTTTTCCGATTCTGGATTATTGTATTGCATACATTTTTTTTTAAAGTGTATATCCAGTATAAGTGTTCTGAACTATCACACCATGGCAGAGTTCAGTATAAGTGTACTGATTTATCACATAAGTGTTCTGAATTATCACTCCACTACCTTGTGTCATGGCAGAGTTCAGTATAAGTGTTCTGAACTATCACACCACTACCTTGTGTCATGGCAGAGTTCAGTATAAGTGTTCTGAATTATCACACCATTGCTGTCATGGCAGAGTTCAGTATAATGTTCTGAATTATCACACCACTACCTTGCTGTCTGGCAGAGTTCAGTATTAATAAGTGTTCTGAACTATCACATAAGTGTTCTGAACTATCACACCTCTACCTTGCTGTCTGGCAGAGTTCAGTATAAGTGTTCTGAACTATCACACCTCTACCTTGCTGTCTGGCAGGGTTCAGTATAAGTGTTCTGAATTATCACACCACTACCTTGCTGTCATGGCAGAGTTCAGTATAAGTGTACTGAATTATCACATAAGTGTTCTGAACTATCACACCTCTACCTTGCTGTCATGGCAGAGTTCAGTAAATTGTTCTGAATTATCACACCATGGCAGAGTTCAGTATAAGTGTTCTGAATTATCACACCTCTACCTTGCTGTCTGGCAGAGTTCAGTATAAATAAGTCTTCTGAATTATCACACCATTGCTGTCTGGCAGAGTTCAGTATAAATGTTGAACTATCACACCTCTACCTTGCTGTCTGGCAGAGTTCAGCCCTGACATGTCGGATGACGTGGCCAGTGACAATTCGGAGACCAGCGACATGTCGGAGGTGTCCAAGGTCAGCACCATTAGCGTCCGCTCCACGCAGTCCGAGCGACCGCGCCGCAAACTCAGGTGAGTCCGCTGTCTGGCCTGGAAAGGTGTGCTCTTAGTCTGGCCGAATCAGTCTGTAAATGATTCTGAATTAGTTACATATTGTAATGTGTAGCATTTCATGTACCCCCATGGGGTTTCTGAAATAAAACTTGCCTTTGCCTTGCCTTGCCTTGCCTTGCCTTGCCTTGCCTTGCTTTGCTAAGTTTTGAAGTCCTGTAAAACAGTATTAGATTGATGATCTGTGAATTTTCTTGATTTATTTTTCATTTTTCATAGAGGCATTAATTTCCTCCATACCCCTGAAAGGAAATAAAACTGTTCACTGTTCACAGTGTGTAAGTTTACTTTTGTTCAGGTATGTTATAAAGTATGTGTTAAGCCAAAATTCATTAGCATTTTCCACAGCATGACGTGTGGAAGTTCTTACTTTGTTTATATGTTATAAAGGTGTTGAGGC
This sequence comes from Urosalpinx cinerea, assembly GCA_034780015.1. Classification (NCBI taxonomy): domain Eukaryota; kingdom Metazoa; phylum Mollusca; class Gastropoda; order Neogastropoda; family Muricidae; genus Urosalpinx; species Urosalpinx cinerea. Next base: position 3,835 of record JAVDPJ010425660.1, read on the forward strand.
ATAATTCGATAGAATACAGCAGGTGGGAAAATGCTGATTTGTTCCAATTTTTTTGTGTTTGCATTTTTATGTTGTGTTATTTTTTACTTCTTTTATTTCTTCGTTTTAATGAAATTGATGATATATGGAATTTAAAAAGGACAGAATCTTGCAGGGGAGAACATATCAAGGTATTTTCAAACTAATCATTCACACACATAGTACGGTACATAAATGATACCAAAGAACAACAGGAAAGAAAAAGGGGAAAACATAAAACTTGCCTATGTGGTTTATTTGTTATTAGTGTGCTATTTTGCTGCGGTAACTAAATTCATTTGCATATGTCAAAAAGTGTATGTCTTAGCAAAGTGCCGCAGACAAACCATCTTTCGTTTTTGAAATGAGCACCTGCACTGCTTCACCATGGCTCATAATGGCAAACACTTGGATTGTGTTCTGGGAACATAATAGATCTAAAATATGAAAAAACAAAAGGTATAAATACCTTGATGGGTAGGGGGAGATGATCGCCTTGAAGTTGATTGTCTGACGTTTCGGGTCATTGACCCTTTTTCAAAAATCTTTGGTGTGGAGGGCAGGGGAACAAGAAGAGGAATGAGATCTAAAATAGTCGGGCGCAGGGGGAATAATTCTCAAAACAAAGGCTGGAGCACTTACACTGCTTCTCTGAGGCACCCAAGGGTTATAAAAATTGGCAAGCCTCAGTTTCACATGGGGAAATATTAATTTAAAAATAAAGGCTCATTGTCATCAGTATTGTTCATCCTGGACTATCATTTTCCTTACAGGTTATCCTGAATACTTCATGTTTACCCCAAAACGATTCCTAACCTCCATTTCTCTCATTCCTCGCAGTGAGTTCACCTCCAAAATGGAGAGTCGGACGACCATTCCCCGCAAGCAGGTGACTCGCAGCTCATCCAACGACAGCCAGGGTTTTGAGAAGAACGACGGCAGCATGTCTGACTCGGCTGTGTCGTCCAGCGTGACGGAGGGCAGGAAGCGACGCCCCAGTCTGGGCCACAAGGTTGCCTCCCTTGTCGGCCTCAATCGCCGCAGCAGCAGCGCCACGCAACTCGCCGGTCGAGGTGAGTGTCGCTTGGTCGGCGTTGTGTGACGGGCGCCATGGCCGAGTGGTTAAGGTGACGGACTTCTAATCTTGATTGTCCTAAAGTCGTGGGTTCGAATCTCGGCGACGCCTGGTGAAATAAGTGTGGGGATTTTTACAGTCTACCAGGTCAAATTATGTGCAGACCTGCTTAGTGGCTTATTTCCCTTCGTGTGCACGCATGCAGATCAAGTACGCACGTTAAAGATCCTGTAATCCATGTCAGCGTTCGGTGGGTTTTGCGGAAACACAAAAATAACCCAGCATGCACCTGAGGCTTGACGCAGCGCATTGGGTTATGCAGTTGGTCAAGCATCTGCTTAGCAGGTGTGGTGTAGCGTATATGGAATATTCCGAACGCTGTGATACCTCCTTGGGAAAATCTGAATATCTGTGTGATCACCATTGCTTGGAGCCATTCTGGAGGTCACATTACTTCTGACTCCAGTCCATTCCAGCTGGGGGGCAGATGGCTCAGTTGGTAGAGCATCAGACTCGTGATCCTAAGGTACCAAGTTCGATCCGCTGATGAGTCGTTCTGTACAGGGGATTTCCCCCCCAGATTACACGTTCATTTTGACTCCATTCCCCTGCAGAGTCCTTCAAATGGGACTATAAACTGCGGGTATACACGCATGCAGAAGATAAAATATGCATTTGTATATATTAAAGATCCCGTAACCCAAGTCAGCATTCAGTGGGTTGTGGAAACATAACATTATCCAGCATGCACCTGAGGCTTGACTCAGTGGGTTACACAGTTGGTCAAGCATCTGTTTGGCAGGTGTGGTTGGTGCCAACCAAATTCAACAGCACAGACACTGTACACTGGTGTGAGGCACACACTACTCCAAAAGCACCTGTGACAGTTACGTCTTTTCACCAGTTTCGTTTTGAATGCCCTATATTTATTTGCTGAATATCAAAACAACAGTGTGGACTTCAGCAGTACATTCATGGATACTAAGGAAATTTGTACAGCAGAGATGTTAATCTTGTTGATATTATACAAATAGTGGTAACATCCTCAAATGTAATGTTATTGAAATTTGTTGTTATCGTTGCTTTTGGTGTTATTTTTGCCTTCCCTCCTCCCCCACTTTCATTTCATGTTCACTGTTGTGTGTTTATCACCTAAGTAATGTCTCCCTCATGTCTTAGTTTCATGTTTTTGCTTCAGTATGCTTTTACAAACTCATAGAGCTTTTGTAATCATTAGGGTAGGCATCCTAAATTCTTCTTCTTCTTCTTCTTCTTGTCCCTTAATTCTGATGGAGTCCTGAATAGACTTCATTATTATTAGTAGTAGTAGAACTAGCAGCTGCCTGTGTGCATCAGACTTTGGCCTGAGATCCCACATTAGGGTATACAAATGAATGCTAGGTTGGACTTTATCGATCATGATAGTCGGCCATATATATATATATATATACTACTAGTAGTATTATATTATTATCATGAACTGCTGTGAAGATGTGAAATAAAAGACGCGATGCTTGTTGCGTGTGTGCAGGGGGCAAGAAACGCAGTTCGTTCCAGCGCAGTGAGGAGGTGGGGCCCATCGACCTGAGGGGGGGCATGTCCAAACAGGCGTCCAAAGACTCCACCGACGGGAGCATCGGCAGTATTAGTAGCGACTCCTCTAGCGTGTGAGTACAAATACTATGCTGCTGCTACTGCTACTGTTCCCTCGACTTGCGTTGTTGGGGTGCCATGCTTGAGACTGTTGTCTGGGCTCTCCATCGGTCTCGATCCTCTGATATTTGTAACAGAGAGCTGATGGTCTTTCCAGTCCACTCTTTGGCATTATCAGCCCATCCCTTACGTTGTACACACGAAGGGAAATAAGCCACCAGCAGGTCTGCACATAAGTTGTCCTGGAAGACAGTAATAATCTCCACACTTACTTCACCTGGCGCTACCGGGATTCAAACTCACAACTTCAGAACCTTCAGGATTAGAAGTTCATCGCCTTAACCACTCGGCCACCGCGCCCGTTGCTATACACACACAGACACACATGCTTACAGACACACATACAGACAGACAGGCAGGCATACCATACACACACAGACACACATGCTCACAGACACATATACAGACAGACAGACAGGCATACCATACACACACAGACACACATGCTCACAGACAGACATACCTGACACTTCGGCTCCCCCGTTGTCCCTGGGGGGTTTCCAGCTGAGCTTCATCTGCTCTGCCCAGATGTCCGAGGCCTCCAGGGGCCCCTCTGGGGATGAGGGTCTGTCTGGAAACAACAAACACGCCTCGTCATCATCTTGGCTTTTAGTAGCAAAGTATGAATACATTTCTATTTCAAGATGGGAATAATGTGTACATACTTCTTTCCTCCTCATCGAGCCCTCCAAAAATGAGGGAAAGTGACGTGAAAAAGAAAAGCAAACATACATGTACGTCTATGAAATGAAAGGAAACACTCAGATACCGGTACACCCAAAACTACATACGCCAATGAAGGATGAGGTATTTACCAAAGATGACAAGTAATGAACGAATACATAATGAAGTACATACATAAATCTGCATAAATAAATCTACATGATGAACATGTACCCAGCATGATGACATTAACGCCAGCAGTGTCCTGCCCAAGGGCACTGTTATTGATATCATCATTATTGTCATCATTACTATTATCCTCATTAACAATGCAGGATGATACGTACGTACCCAGGACGACGACTTTAACGTCAGCAGTGATCTCTCCATGGGCATTGTTAGTATTATTATTACTATTATTATCATTATTATTATGACTAACAATGCTGGAAGAGGTACGTACCCAGGACGACGACTTTAACGTCAGCAGTATTCTGCCATGGGTGTTATTATTATCAATATTATTATTATTACTATCATCATGATCATCATTATCATTATGATCAACACTGCAGGATGATATGTCCGTACCGAGGACGACGACTTGAACGTCAGCGGTATCCTCTCCATGGGCATAATTATTGTTATTACTATCATTATCATTATCATTATGATCAACCCTGCAGGATGATGTCCGTACCCAGGACGACGACCTTAACGTCCGCGGTATCCTCTCCATGGGCGTTATTATTGTTATTACTATTATTGTTATGATCAACACTGCAGGATGATATGTCCGTACCGAGGACGACGACTTTAACGTCAGCGGTATCCTCCCCATGGGCGTTATTATTGTTATTACTATTATAATCATTATCGTTATGATCAATATGTCCGTACCCAGGACGACGACTCTAACGTCAGCAGTATCCTCCCATGGGCGTTATTATTGTTATTACTATTATTATCATTATTGTCATGATCAATATGTCCGTACCCAGGACGACGACTCTAACGTCGGCGGTATCCTCCCCATGGGCGTTGGCGACCTTGATGGTGTAGGTGCCGGTGTCTCCTCTCTCCGCCTTCCCCACCCGCAGCCTGGCCTCTTTCTCGTCATGCTGGGTCTGCGCCTGTAGCACCAGGCAACAGCACCTTTCAGACTGGGCATTGTCTGCACTGTGAAACTATAGGCTACATTTCAAACTGGGCATTACCTGCACTGTGAAACTAAAGGCCCTTCCCCTAGCACCAGGCAACAACACATTTCAGTCTGGGCATTATCTGCACACTGTGAAACTAGGGGCCCCTCCAACATTTCAAACTAAAGGCCCCTCCAACATTTCAAACTAAAGGCCCCTCCAACATTTCAAACTAAAGGCCCCTCCAACATTTCAAACTGGGCATTATCTGCACACTGTGAAACTAAAGGCCCCTCCAACATTTCAAACTAAAGGCCCCTCCAACATTTCAAACTGGGAAGACTGAAATTAAAGGCCCCTCCTTACTGAGGAACACAGAAGCTAAGTGTAATATCCCTTTTAGTGGAAGACGTTAAACTGAAGTCCAGAAGCTAAGAAGTTGGGGGTTTCTCTTTGATAGGCATTCAGGGTCTGGGCCTGTAATGCTAAGAACGCATTTCAAACTGGGCATTACCTGCATACTGTGAAACTATAGGCCCCTCCAACATTTCAAACTGGGCATTACCTGCATACTGTGAAACTGTGGCGGGGTCTCTTTGAGGCATCAGTAACAGTGGCATTATATCAGAGAGAGAGAGAGAGAGAGAGAGAGAGACAGAGAGGAGAGACAGACACAGAAGAGAGAGAGAAACAAGAGGAAGAGAAAAAGAGAGAGAGAGAGAGACAGAGAGAGAGAGAGAGAGAGAGAGAGTGACAGAATGACAGAGAGAGAGAGAGAAAGAAGAAAGAATGCAAGCAAACCAACCCAAACCTCCTCACTGACCCTGTTTCCGACCGGCATGCCGTCTTTGAGCCACTCCACAGTGGGATCAGGGGTACCCGAGACACCCAGCTTGATGTTGAGGGGTTCTCCCGCACGCACCCGGATCTCCTTCGCTCCAAACAGGTTGTCCAGGCTCACCTTGGGCGTCTCTGGGGGGTGGGTATGGGTATGGTTATTGTGCTGTTATTATTAATATTATTGTTTTGCTGTTATCATTATTATTATTATCATCACATCATTATTATTATTGATAACAATTTTAAGAACAGGTTTAAAGGAAGGTACAAAATTGGAGCATCTAATTTCCAAAGGAAAACTGTTCCAAAGAATAGGACCTGGACAGAAAAAGAATATGTGACATTCAGCAGTATTCAGACAACATCGCTAGAATAGACGATACTGAAAGAGCTTCGAAAACCCCACGTAGGGTGATTAAAAATGTTTAAAATAATAACCCCCCCCCCACAAATTAAAACCCAAACAAAGCCCAACCCCAAAACAATGTTCCAACAGCACACTCACCCTTCATGGGCCTGGCGGGGATGGGCTTGGTGGGGATGGAGGGGTCAGAGGGTCCAGCCTCATTATTGGCGATGACGCGATACTCATACTCATTGTTTTCCTTCACCTTCTCGTCCTTGAACTCACAGTCCTGCACAAAGAGATGTACTCATGCAGAGGCAACCTTCTCGTCCTTGGAACTCAGTCCTGCACAAAGAGAGGTACTCATGCAGAGGCAAACAGTTACACACTGCAGACAGGATTAGAGAGAAAAAAAAAAAAAGGGTGGCGCTGCACTGTGGTGAGCAGCCCAAATTTTACGCCGTGACAATAAAGTATAGACCATACCATACCATGCTGTACCATACGTACCATACCATACTCACTAATCACTGCTACATTGGGATATGTGTCAATTTTGTTTGTTTTCTTCATAAACTTGTTAATCCCTTCGCTGCAACACACAGTTTATGCTCTGAGACAATTATTTGCCAGGGGTAGGAATAACTTTAACTGACGGGCGTATTGTAACCTGAGTGGATTTGGCTGCTCATCCAATCCAACTACAGAGCTTAGAGCCCTGCTGACCACAGAGGGCCACATCAGGCTGTCTGCCACTTGTTCTAATCCAATTCCATCACATAAAACATCAACTAAAACTATGCAACTGTTTACAAGTTAAAATCCCAAGATTAAAACCAACATTCAAACCTTCCATGCATCAACGCCCCAGCCAGCCAGAGCCATACCGGGGCAACCACCATGTCACAATACCTTCATCGCTGCTTGGGTACAATCATCAATAAGAAGAAAGCAAAAATTATGCATAATACTAAATTATCAGAAATAAGCATTCAATTCATGCATGTTATGACAAAACAGAGAGGACACAGAGAGAGAGAGGAACACACAGAGAAGGACAGAGAGAGAGAGGGACAGAGAGAGAGAGAGAGGGACACAGAGAGAGAGAGGGACAGAGAGAGGAACACAGAGAAGGACAGAGAAAGAGAGAGAGAGAGGGACACAGAGAGAGAGAGGGACACAGAGAGAGAGAGAGAGACAGACAGAGATATATACAGACAGATAGGCACAGAGAGAGAAAAAAATCCAAACCGAAGAGTTACCTGGAGAGGAGCCTTGTTGATCTTGACCCAGCGGCTACTCTTGGGGTCTTTCCGCTCGACGTCATAGCCGGTGATGGGGGAGCCTCCGTCACTGCTGGGAGGCTCCCACTTGAGGGCGATGAAGTTACGATCCCGGTCCACCACCTCAGGCTGACTGGGGGGGTGAGGCTCGTCTGCACACACACGCAGTTCGCACTGTCAATCAACAGTTGGGGAAAATGATCAAGATTCTGCACCACTAGGCTGACGAAGACTGTGGGATGCAGTTGAAATATCGCGGCAAGGTGAACCTTCCCTTGACTCGTCTGCACACACTGGGTTCATGCTGACGGTGATGAAATGATGGGAAGAGGTGGGAAAAGGGGAGAAACTTTTTCATTACTTTGAACCTTTGCGAAAACTGAAGGATTTTGAAAATTTGTGTCATGAGCCTCACAAATGAAATTCTTTTCTTAACCAGGAAAGCAAAAGTCTTGCATCATTTGAAAAACAGTCATGGAATGAGAAGTGTACAGACAACCTCTCTACAAATTTCTGAGACATTTACAAGATGGGTGTGAGGGAGCTTCATGAATGAAGTTGAATGGGGTCTGATATTGATTTTCCTAGAAATATCAAACAAATATGTTAAAACACACACACAGACAGACAGACAGACAGACGGACGGACGTACCAAAGGGATTCTTGGCGGTGATGGGACGCTCAGTCTCCAAGGCTTCACTCTCTCCGTTCCTGTTCTCAGCCACCACACGGAACTTGTACTGGTGACCTTCCTGCAGTTTGGGCACCGTGCACTTGTGACCTTGAACCTCCGCCACCTTCTCCCAACGACCTTTGTCCATGTCGTACTTCTCCACGCGGTAACCTCTGCAAGGTTAACAGGTCAAGGTCAGACAAATGGATGAGTTTGCGTAGAGTGGTGTTTCTGTTTTGGTCTACGTAACAGCAGTTTTCTTCTTTTTTTTATTTTTTTATAATCGTATGTGACCTGTTCTTACAAAAGGTACTAAATTGAAAAATAATAAATGCTGGTTTATATACCATGAAGAATAGGGAAAATGCTCTTTGATATGATATAAAACACAAGTTGCAGCATGATAAACGGCTGAGCTACTGCCCCCTTAAAAGCCTTCCTTTCATTCTGGCTGACGCTGCGTGTGACTGCGTCATTGCAGCGGCAGCCGGTACATTGGGAAAGAGGAGCTTGCTGCACGTGCAGTTTGGAATGCAAGTGAGCTTGCAGCACTGGCCCTTTCCCTTAGTACAGTGCTGGTGCTGCTTCAATGCTGGTCGACTGCACAGCAAGCTTTTTTATTTATTTAAATTTTTTTTTATAAAGAAAACAGACTTCAGTGAAGTCCTAACACAGATGGAACAGAACAAGTTTTTGTTGCATTAGATCATCAAATACACACATATACACGCATACTGTTAAAACTTCAGTGCAGTGGACCCTCTCAACAAAAACGCAAAATGCAAGAAAATCTGTCTCACTAGGGAGGAAGTCTTAACAGACATCAGTTTACAGACTCAGTGCAAACGAGAGAATTTAGAAAATGGGCCTTTACAGAGAAGAAGCCTTAAAACAAAGGCCTTTACAGAGAAGAAGCCTTCACCCAAAGGCCTTTACAGAGAAGAAGCCTTAACACAAATACCTTTACAGAGAAGAAGCCTTAACACAAAGGCCTTTACAGAGAAGAAGCCTTAACCCCAAGGCCTTTACAGAGAAGAAGCCTTAACCCCAAGGCCTTTACAGAGAAGCCTTAACCCCAAGGCCTTTACTGAGAAGCCTTAACCCCAAGGCCTTTACAGAGAAGCCTTAACCCCAAGGCCTTTACAGAGAAGCCTTAACCCCAAGGCCTTTACTGAGGTCCACTGCACTAGAGGCACTGAAAGGGGCGTCACTCACGTGATATCGCCGCCACCATCGTCGGTGGGCGGTTTCCAGTTGAGTGTGGCACTGTCCTTGGTGATGTTCCCCACCTCTAGAGGGCCTCCCGGCCGTGCAGGGGGACCTGGCGCCATGGAAACCAGTCGTTAGGTACAGGTATAGGTATAGGCATGTATTTATAGTCACAGCCGATTTCTCTGAGATTTGTAGTCACAACAGATTTATTTGCATGAAATTTGTGGGAGAGCTAGTTTAGTTTAGTTTGGTGCAAGGACGTGTCACGGTATTCGGAATGTTCCATATATGCTACACTACACCTGCCAGGCAGGTGGTAGACCAACTGATTAACCCAATGTGCTAGTCAAGCCTTAGGTGCATGCTGGTTATTTTTGTGTCACTGCAATCCACTAAATGCAGGCATAAAGTTTATAAACTGCAGGATGTTTAACGTGTATGAACTGACCAGTCTTCAGCGTACTCTTTTCAAAGTTTCATTTCATTAATATTTCTCTCCTTTCTCTTGAAAAACAATTGCTTGTAAGTGTAAGACTGTGACAGATTCTGAGAAATCTAAACATTTTTGCTTGACCCAGTTTAACAAAGTATTCTTTTCCATGAGTTTTCCAAGCCCTGGAAATGATGTTTCCATTTTCCAAAGACTTTTTCAGACTTCATGACTCTTAGGGAACGGGTGTTACATTCTACAAACACAATGACAATGATGATAGCTCAGTTGGTAGAGCAATATGACTCATGATCCTAGGTGAGACTGAGATTAGGGGTTCGAATCACAAACACAAATGACACACACACCATACATCACACACACAAATACAGTCATTCACACACACAAATACAGTCATTCACACACTCACACCACACAAACAAATCACACAAACGTCTCTCTTTCTCTCTCTCTTGTCTCTCATTAGACACTAAACCAAAGAGCCATCAGAACAGTTTCCTATCCAGCACAATGTCCACACACACACTCTCACAAAAACGCAAACGATACACACACGACAAACACACTCACTCATATGCCACATATGCACACAAACAAATCACACACACACTCATACATCACATATGCACATCACACACACATCAGACCACACACTACTCTCTCTCCATCTCCCTAGACACTAAAGCCAGAAGACCTGGACCAGCCACCTACCCAGCACGACCACATTGATGGTGGCGGTGTCTGATCCGTGCTTGTTCTGGATGGTGATGATGTACTCGCCGGTGTCCCTCCTCTCCCCCTTGCGGCAGCTGACCGTGGACAGTTTGGGCCGGTCCTCAATCTCTATGGTGCTGGACGGCTTCAGCTCCGCCTCCTCTCCCTTCTGTGGGGAGTCAAGTCACAGGGACAGTGTTAGATGGGTCCTTTGACAGTGTTAGAGGGGTCCTTTGACAGTGTTAGAGGGGTCCTTTGACAGTGTTAGATGGGTCCTTTGGCACGAAATGGTGGGGAATGTGTACCGTGTCTACATATTGGGACAAGCTTATGTCTACCCAATGTAAAGAGAGACATCATGTACAGAGAAGTACATCAAATCTACAGAGAAACATACGTGTGTATATATTTATCGATGTACACTGACACCGCATAAGAAATGTACAGACATATCAGAGTACAGATAAACATGTATCAAGTGTACAGAAAAGTACACACACACACAAACACATACCATACACACTTCAAGTGTACATAGAGACATATATCAAGTTTACACATAAATCAAGTGTACAAAAACATGTACATGTCACATACACAGAGCTACATTAGGTTGACACAGACAAATTGAGTGTAAAGAGACAGAGATCAAGTGCACATATACATACAGAGAGACAGAGTTTAAGTTACACAGGGATATATATTAAATGTACAGCAAGACATACATTAAGACATATCAACTGTACTGAGACGCATACAATGACCACAGACACAATTCAAGTATACAGAAACAGACATATCTAAACTGTAAAGAGAAATATCTTTTGTGTAAAAAGTAATCACAATAAATCCACCCCCTCCCTCCTTAGACAGCCTATACCTCAGATGAATATTCTATGTCCATTTTTATTTTGTTTGTTTTACTACACATCGAAAGACAGTTCTATGCCAAGAAATGCCAAGAACAACACTAAGTAAGAATACAAGACATGACTCAAAATAAGTGACTATGTACACAAGTACAAACACAGACTTGAGGTTTCCTTTACACACTCACAACTGACAGGTATACTTAGCTGTGTTCACTCTCAGAGTCAACACACATTTCTTATCATGCAACCCTCTGCCTTTGATCCTGACATATACAAGTCACAAGAGAGACATTCACTACCTAATGTGATTCTTACATGATGAGTCTATGATGATGACATTAGACACAAGTCACAAGAGAGACATTCACTACCTAATGTGATTCTTACATGATGAGTCTATGATGAGGATGACATTAGACAAAGCACTAAGCTACTGAAACGTTCGTTACTGTTCACAGAAACTATAATTATCTGCATGTACTGGCAATTTTACACACCTGATTCTACAATGATGCCAGTGAGAATGCTTCACAACATCTACATTTCTCTTATTCACGCGGCATTTAGAAATCAGTCTACAGAGTGCAGCCTTACTACATGTAAACTGTAATCTGTATCATCATGCCTATCCAAAGCAATGCCGACTAGCACATGACAAGATTAAAACACTGCTTCAGTCTGTTTGTACAGCTATACATCACAGCTACAACCTAAACACGAACTCATGAAATGATATAAAATGAATGTGATGGTATCAATGAAGTAGCTACAATCTAAGAATTACAACACGAAATGAAACAAAATGAATATGAGGATATCAGTGAAGTTTGAACACCACACGCAAACATAACTGGATTATTGAACTGCAGAAGCCTGAAGCTACAGCTGCTATATGAGTAAGCCTGTATTTCCACGCTTTCGGCTGTGACCACAGCGATGTTAATTTCATTACTGAAAGAGGATATTTTCACACTGCGGTTAGTGCATGGCTATGGCACATTTTCCCCAAATGCTCTGTGTAACGTTCAGACAAGCTGACGCTCTGTGTAATGTTCAGACAAGCTGACGCTCTGTGTAACGTTCAGACAAGCTGACGCTCTGTGTAACGTTCAGACAAGCTGACCCTCTGTGTAACGTTCAGACAAGCTGACGCTCTGTGTAACGTTCAGACAAGCTGACACTCTAGG
>JAVDPJ010425771.1:0-10256 GCA_034780015.1 Urosalpinx cinerea
CACACACACACACACACACACACACACACACACACACACACACACACACACACACACACACACACACACACACATATGTAGGTATGCATGTAGGTATGTACGAAGGTAGGTAGGTAGGTATGTACATAGGTATGTAGGTAGGTAGGTATGCATGTGACTTAGCCAGGCTGTTTCCTGCGTGCTGTGCAGACTGAGCGACGTGTCACTGGACATTGCGGAGAACCGCATCACTGGTCAGGACCGAGCCTTCCCCGTGGAGCAGTGCAACTGTCCTCCCGGCTACCGCGGCCTGTCCTGTGAGGTGAGACTGTTGTTGTTGTTGTCTTCTTGCAGTGCAACTGTCCTCCTGGCTACCGCGGCCTGTCCTGTGAGGTGAGACTGGGTTGTTTTTGTTGTTTTGTTTGTCATGGGTCATCATTGACGGGAGCAGTGGCCGAGTGGTTAAGGTGACAAACTTCTAATCCTGAAGGTCCTGAAGTCCTGCTAGTGGCTTATTTCCCTTCGTGTGTACATGCATGCAGAAGATCAAGTACGCATGTTAAAGATCTCATAATCCATGTCAGCGTTCGGTGGGTTGCGGAAACACCAAAATACCCAGCACGCACCCGAGGCTTGACGCAGCACTTTGGGTTATGCAGATGGTCAAGCATCTGCTTAGCAGGTATGGTGTAGCCTATATGGAATATTCCGAATGCTGTGACACCTTTGGGAAATTCTGAAAATCTGAAATCTGTCATATGGTATGGTATGGTATGGTATGGTATGGTATTCACCTTATTGTCACATCAGATTTTCTCTTGTGTGAAATTTAGGCTGCTCTTTAAGGGGAGAGCGTGTCACCACAGTACAGCGTCACCCATATTTTTTCGTTTTATTCTCAGGACTGCGACAGAGGATACACGAGGTCTGGGGTGGGATTGTACCTGGGACTGAGCATGAAACTGGCAGTTGATGTGTTGGTATTGAAGGTGGATGTGATGTGTTGGTATTGAAGGTGGATGTGATGTGTTGGTATTGAAGGTGGATGCGATGTGGTGGTATTGAAGGTGGATGTGATGTGGGATGTTGCAGGACTGCGACACAGGATACACACGGTCTGGGGGAGGTCTGTACCTGGGACTCTGCATGCCCTGTCAGTGCAACGGCCACTCCAACGAGTGTGACCCGGAGACCGGCCTGTGCAGGGTGAGTGTAATAATAATAATAATAATGGAGATTTCTACAGCGCTCAACCTCTTGAACCTATGTCAGGAGCCCAGAGCGCTAACAATGTCTTGAAAATGTCAGATTTTTATTATTATTTTGGGACAGGTTTTTTTTATTTTTTATTTATTTATAGTTGTTTTTTATTTTGTTATTATTTTTTTTATTAAGTACGCCTCCAAAGCAGATACAGCGTACATGTAGGTTTGATTTGGGATTGAAAGTTTTCTGAATCTGGATTATTCATGATAAAGATTGCAGAGACAGAATCAGAGGTAAGGTACGTAGGCCTTCCGTTGATTCTGTGTCATCAATCTTTATCATAGACATGTTTCATCTTTGGTGGGTTTTTTTTAGAATTATCGTTTGGGCCTTTTGTCAGAAAATGGTTTTTAGAGTCAGAAAATGTCAGTGGACTAAAGAATGACGAAGCGAAAATGGACAGGGACGTAAACATGACTATTGTGAAAAAGTTATTTATAGTTTTCCTTGCTTTCCACACAGCTCCTGGTTTGATTGGTGGAAGATATTCATTGATTTGTTTACCAGAATTTCGGAATTCCTTTTTTTTATATTTCTAATTCTCCACAGACTGGGTTTTCACAGCCATTTAATGTTGTAATGGTAAGAATAAATTTGCGTATTTATATTTATTTTCATTTTCACAGTGTTTGTTTAGATAATTTAGCTGAGGCTGGGGTGCACATGCTTATTGTATATGCAGTGGCATTTGGTATTGTACCAGTAATCAGAATTGGAATAAATTTCATGCAGATTGTTTTTATGACTTTGTATTAGGATGTATGACATGTAAGTGTTGTTCTGCAGCAGTGCAAGGAACACAGTATAATTTTTAGATTTTAGTTTTAAATTTTGAATATACGAATCCATTGATAATTTTTGTTACAAGTTGGTAATATTAGAATATATATTGCTTTTTTCCCCATAAAAGTAAAAATGGGGTTAGTGTTTATATTTTAAATTTGTGGTAAAGAAAATCATTAATTATGTCAAGTTAGTGTAGCCATTACCTGCTTTATTTAAAACTTTGAGCATTTTACTCTGTGAATGTTCCTGCGTAATTACAAATTTTGGTGTATTGTTTTCACCTTCTGCACATTGTCTCATACAATGAATCAGTGAAAGTCTTTACATGTTATGATCAGATGATTATGTTCTGTATGGCAGACCTGCTTAAAAATGTTAAATATTTTATTCCTTGAATGCTCCTCACCCTCCTGCATAATTATTTATCATGTTGCTGCGTTGTAACATCCTGCATATATATTTTTTCTTTCTTGATCATAGAGGTAGCTTTATATGCATTAGACGAGGTGTTATGAAAGGTTACAGACGCATCGTCACCAACTATTCTTACATCCCATTACGGCGCTAATGCCCCACTGTTGTTGCTTGCTTCCCATCCTGTATTGCATTTATTATGTTAATGAACCGTCCACAACGAAGCTTGATGATTATTGCACTTGTTGCTTTAATGAAAGTTGGGCCTGAATGGTTTGTCCGTTGGAGGGACCAGATTGATGGGGTGGGTGGGCGGGTGGCCGGTTACTTTCACGGTATTTCAGCTTTTCTTTGCTGCTGATTGTGCTGGCTGCAGTTACTTGGGTATGAAGCATAATTAGAGAAACATGTGAAGAAAGGATGAACGTTTCACTGGCTTGTGGTAAAAGTTGTGTTGAGGTAAAAAAAAAAAATTGTCCAGACGTTTCTCTTCTTAGAAGCATCCTGGATTCTTTATCAGAGGTAAATCTTTGCTTTAAAAGATGCTGACGATTCTGCTGCTGCTCTGTGTGTGTGTGTGTGTGTATGCACGCACGCTTACGCGCGTATGTATCTGTGTATATGCATGAGTGCAGGGTTAGGCCTGTGTTTGTTGATTTTACCACCTGTCTGTCTCCATGTTTGAGATTATTTATTGTCTTTTTGTTGTTCCTTAACTGTCATTATTTTCTCGTTATTGATTCTGTTTGTATACATTGTGCTGAGATTTTAAGCTGTGTGCAGTTTGCAAGTTCTTCATTCTTATTATTATTATTATCATTATTGTTGTTAGCATTGTGGATGTGAACAGTTTCAGACCTTGATGGCATAACAGGTGTGGCCAACATGATGTCATTTGGAGAACAACTACTTTTGGCTTGTTGCGCATCTGTTGTCCTTTTCATCAGCACTTCTTTCATACATTCACCGGATTATTAATTTCTCACCTACATCGTGTGAGCGTGTGTGAGTGTAACTGTATTGTATTGACAATACTGTAACTGTATTGTCGTATTTTTCCTTTAGAATTGGTAGCACTCTGGGCTCCTGACAGAGGTTCAAGAGGTTGGGTGCTGTAAAAATCTCCATCATTATTATTATTATTATTACTACCTTATCACGTAATTATTTTCTTGCTGTTGTCCCGGGCTTTAAATGTATGCTGTGTTTTTCCAGGCACCATGCACCAGTGCCTTGTAATCAGTAAGTGAAGCAGGTCTTGTAAACAGTATGTGATGCAGACCATGTAAACAACCCTTGTTTACTTCACCATCGCAGGTGTTGGAGCTGACACGAAAGTGTTCGTTTTGCTATGTAGCTGTGTAAGCTAGATGACAATAATATAAAAACCAACATGAAGGTGTTCGTTTTGCTATGTAGTAAGGTAGAGACAATAATGTAAAAACCAACATGAAAGTGTTCGTTTTGCTATGTAGTAAGCTAGCTGACAATAATATATAAACCAACATGAAAGTGTTCGTATTAAACCAACATGAAAGTGTTCGTTTTGCTATGTAGTAAGCTAGAGACAATAATGTAAAAACCAACATGAAGGTGTTCGTTTTGCTATGTAGTAAGGTAACTGACAATAATATGTAAACCAACATGAAAGTGTTCGTTTTGCTATGTAGCAGTAATCTAGATGAAAAAACGTGTAAACCGATATGAAAGTGTTTGTCTTTCTAATTGGAGCGGGTGTAAGCTAGATGGAAAGATACGTCAAATTTAAGCTAGAAAACACATTTTTCAGCAATAAACAAGATAGAGAACTTGTATTTCAGCCCAAAAGAGACTGTTACAGGCACCTAATTTCAGACCAACGATGTTTATGCTGGCCTCCTGCTGGCCTTCTGCTGGCCTCCTGCTGGCCTTCTGCTGGGATACATGTATTAGTCTCCTCGAAGTCAGAGTGTGGCTGCCTTTAGGGCGGATAAAAATCGGCCATACATGCAGAAAATCCGCCTACCTAAGGTAGGTTGGTTTTGAGTTTATGTGCTGAGATTGGGGGCGCTCGCAGGAGTTGAAAGCCTGCGTAGGAGAAGAAGAAGAAAACCGGTAAAGGAAAGACGCAGGGGAACAACTGGAAAGCTTCCCATGATAAAAGCTAACTTTTCTTGTTTAAAGATAAAACATAAAAATAATAAAAGGTCTGGTGGCTTGTCCATAACTTTTCTTGTTTAAAGATATAAAAAAAAAAATAAAAAGGTCTGGTCCATAACTTTTCTTGTCTAAAGATAAAAAATAAAATAAAAGGTCAGGTGGCTTGTCCAGTTCATGCAGAGGGGCGGACTGTGAAATTAAAGGCCCCTCCTGTTTGTGGAACCACAGGAGCTGTCACGCTACCTGCTAGGTAGTTAGAGGTTCCTCTCTCCTGTCACGCTACCTGCTAGGTAGTTAGAGGTTCCTCTCTCCTGTCACGCTACCTGCTAGGTAGTTAGAGATTCCTCTTTCCTGTCACGCTCTCTTTTTCTCTCTTTCTTTCTTATTTCTGTCTTCAATGTCCATTCGCTTGATTTTCCCCAAAAAATTCTCTGTACAGCTCCTTGAAGTCGAGTACGACTGTCTTTATGGCAGGATAAAAAAAAACGTTGTGAATTTATATGTTTAGATTGGGGGCGCTCACAGGAGTTGATTTTCAGATTTTCAGAATGTCCCAAAGAGGTATCACAGCGTTCGGAATATTCCATATACGCTACACCACACCCGCTAAGCAATTTTTTTATTTATTTAATTTTTTTTTTCAACTCAAACTTTTTTCTTTCAACTCCTGAAAGCCTGGGAATAAGAAGAAGCTGCTTCTGATTTATGTGCCTTTATTTATTTTGGGAGGACCAAGAGGTGCCTTTCTTGGTCAGTGGTTTCGGGGCGTTTTTAAAAAAAGATTTTTATACCAGGGTGTGCACTAGCGCTAGACTCAACAGTGTGGTCTATTTTGTAAAGTGTCATTGTTTCTGCTGTAAAGTGCTAGTGTTTGAGAGTGTATGGTGCGTGTGACCAAGTCAGTCTGTGACCAGACTACCGGTAATGTTCATGTATGTCATCGAAAACAGGCTCCATAGACAAATGCACTATCGTACGCCAGGCTGAGCTTTTGTGTTTCTTTTTTTTTCACCAAATCTTATTACTCCTTCTTCTTCGGCATTCCCAGCATCTTGTCTTACTCCAAGTTGTGTATTATTCTCCATTGCCTCAAATCTGAATCGCAGTAGTCAGAAATCTTTGATTGTAAATGTCTTTATGGGTGATAGATTTCCAGGAAGATTTGTGTCTGTGGAGCAACACAGATATTTTGAAACATGAAAGCTACGAACATTGTTTCTGTACGTCACTTTTAAAAATTTTTTTTACTACACACGCTGTTTCTGTACATGACAATATTTTGTTATTATCGAATTAATGAAAAGGTTGACATTTTTTTTTTTTTTTTAAGAAATAAAAAGCTACACATGGCTGAACGACTCTGCTGGTTCAAGGTTATATATTAAGCCAGCCAGGAGGGTCAGCAGTGTTTGTACACTCCAATCGACAGCTCATCAAGGTCAAGGTCATGCTCAGCGACCCCCGCATGGTTCGCGGAGGGGCCGGGAGGATGGCAGGAGGGAGCGACTCCACCAGATGGCGCCCAAGTGGCAGCAGGACACCGCCGTGCGACTCACCCCCCTGTCCCAGGTGCCCACAGGTACGGTCATGGCCTCTGGCACCTGTCATGGCCTCTGGCACCTTTCATTGGCCTCTGGCACCTGTCATGGCCTCAGGCACCTGTCATGGCCTCTGGCACCTGTCATGGCCTCTGGCACCTTAGCATCAGGCTGGTCTGGCCCTGGCACCAGAGGGGGCTTTGCCCTCCACCTGCACTTGCATAAACACTGAGGCTTTGTTGAGGCAACACTTTGGAACTTTGGTGGGGGATTTTGTCCATTTCTTTGTTGTTGTAGTGGTGAGAGGGGGTTGTTCAGTTGCATAAACACTGAGGCTTTGTTGAGGCAACATTTTGGAACTTTGGTGGGTTTTTTTACATTGGCAACATTTTGTCCATTTCTTTGTTGTTGTTGTTGTTGTTGTTGTAGTGGTGAGAGGGGGTTGTTCAGTTGCATAAACACTGAGGCTTTGTTGAGGCAACACTTTGGAACTTTGGGTTTTTTTTACATCGGCAACATTTTGTCCATTTCTTTGTTATTGTTGTCGTGGCAATTACCAAAAACCAAACAAAAATCTCCAAACCACAATCTTTCCTATGCCCTAAGGTTAAGAGCAGCAGACCTGTGGATAAAAAAACCATGATTTGGGTTATCACTGGGCGACATAGGTGCATTTATCGATTGATGCATAAATGCAACTTTGGCGGTGATTGCTGCCTTTATGGCAGGATAAAAATGGTTATATACACACACACACAAATCCACACCCAAGATTAGGTAGGTAGGTTCGTTGCGAATGTATGTGCTTAGATTAGGGGTACTCGCAGGAGTTGAAAGCCTGCATATGAGAAGAAGACGGCAAAAAAAAAAAATCCTTAAAATCAAACAAAATGGACAAAATGTTTCTATCAGTAAGGCAGTGCTATGCTCACACAGACAAGGAAAAAGAAATCATTCAAACCAAACCCCCAAAATCCTTAAAACCAAACTAACCCATCACCAATATCGACAATGTTGCGAGGACAAAATGTTGCCTCAGTGCCCTCTACTACTACTACCCACTAGCCAGTGGTCAGCACTGGAGACAGTGTCTGCCTGTCATTTTCTGCCCTGTGACTGACAGGCTGCAACCCTGGCAGGCCTCAGTCTGCCCTGCACACTGCATGCTTCTCACTAACTGACCGCTAGCCATTGGTCAGCACTGGAGACAGTGTCTGCCTGTCCTGTCATTTTCTGCCCTGTTTTTTCTGACTGGCTGCAATCCTGGCAGGCCTCAATCTGTCCTGCACACTGCATGCTTCACACTAACTGACTGCCGGCCAGAAGATGGAGGTTTGATTTTTCAGTTGTTTGCCAAGGAAAAGTTTCCTAAAGTCCTAACGTTCATGCGTCTGTGTAGTTGAGTGTGCTGGGGAGTTTCCTAAGTTTGTCTAGGAAACAACTGAAACAATCCATAAAACACTACACCACACCCGCCAAGCAGATGCTTGACAAGCTGCAAAATCCAGTGCACTGCGTCAAGCCTCGGGTGCATGCTGGGTATGTTTGTGTTTCCGCAACCCACGAAACGCTGATGCGGATTATGGGATCGTTTGATCTTCAGCATGCGTGTATACACTGGACTTAGCTTATAGTCTCATACAAAGGACTTGTGGGGGGCATAGAGTCAGAGGCAATGTTAACTCTGAGGGAACCCCTCCCCCCCCCCTGTACAGAAGGACTCCAACGGTGGATTGAACTCGGTACCTTAGCATCCTGAGTCTGATGCTGAACTGATGGAGCACTTGACAGGGATGGAGACAGTGTCAGCCTGCCGTTGTGTGCCCTGGCTGTGTGTGACGGGCTATATCCCCCCTAGCCACTGGACAATGAGCGGTGTGGTCTGGGTGCTAGTCTTTTGGATGAGATGATCAACCGAGATCCGGTGTATAGTGCAAAGTTTTGTTGGTTGATTGGGTGGTCCCTTAACCTCCTTGGGGAAACGTCAGTACACCACAATGCTGACTCATGCTCTAGCCTTCTCCATTCCAGATGCAAAGTTTAGCACATGTAAAAGAACCCCTGGCCCTGGCAAATTCTGTGGAAAAATTGGTGTATGTAAGCAAAGCAAATTCTTGGAACAAGAGCCTCGGGTATACTTTTTTTAAGCAAAGACAAAATCCTTTTTTTCCCCTAACACATGCTTGAGCCTCACTCCCACTTCCCCATTGTTTCTATGTGTACCTGTTTGTTTGTTTTTTTACTGAGAAAGCACCCCCAAATTTCTGTCCTAAAATTGTCCATGATGGGATTTGGGGGGGGGGGTTGTTGGGGGTGGACCACTTCCATATCAAGCACAGCAGTGTGGTTAAACACTATTGGAGGCTAACATGTGTTGCATATATTCTCTAATGCACACACTTGAAAATGCTTGCAAATTGTTTTGTCCCTTGGTTGTTTTTTTTAGGTTTTTTTTAAAGTTTTCTGACAGTTTGACCTTTTGTTTTTTTAAGGGGAGTTGGGAGGGGGGTGGTCTGTTTTTCCTTCTGTAACTCTGAAAAATATTTTTACTTGTATAAAGAATACTTACTGAGAAAGTTGTCCATTTTTTCGGATGTAAAAAATATTGTTGATGTAAGGATTTGTAAAATGTATTGTTGATGAAAGTATACTGTAAGTACCATTCTTTATATTATTTTCTTTATTGTATTATTGTTATTGATGCCCATGTGGGACTCATTAGAAATAAGGTGTATTTGGGTCTGTTTTGTTTTTGAGACAGTTGTGAATCTCTCTTTTCTTACAAAGGTAGAATAAACATTGTTGTATTTTGTTGCTGTTTAAACATTGGTGGTTAGCACACCCTGACTCATTATACAGCACAAAAATGCATAATTGTACATGCAAATATTGTTATGAATATATGTTGTGGCAAAAATGTGTTGGTGTATTCATGATACCATGTTTGAATATGAAAATTCTGATTTCTGTACCTTAATCTGGTCAGTTAAAATAATTCTTTGTTGTTGTATTTTTGATTGTTGTTATTTTCCTTCGGATTGATTATTTTGTTTGCGTTTCTGTGTTAGGACTTGACATACAGTTAGGTAAGGCATTCCGAAACAGTAAGCCTTAACGGAAAAGATGACGTGTGTGTGTGTGTGTGTGTGTGTGTGTGTGTGTGTGTGTGTGTGTGTGATTTGCAGTCTGTTTCTGTGTGTGTGTGTGTGTGGTTTGCAGTCAAGGATATACATGTACACTACATTAACCAGCACTGCACTAGCCGTCACAGGTTCTGGTGTGAATCCACACTGTTTGTTTGTTCACTGAAACCTGCACTGGAGCTTGGTGTGATCGGTGCACACACTCAGCCAGCAGACAGAAACCATAGGTTTGTATACTGCCCACGGCTCAGAAAAAAACTGCCAAAACACTCGGTTGAATTGAAAACTGCTTTACCTCGACTGCCGGGGTTTCCATGTTTTGTATGTATGTAAAATGGCCAAACCTGCTGGAAGACAAGGACCTTGTTTTTCAGACTGGGAAATCGTCGTTGAAGGAACCGGTCTGTGATCTGAAAGTGTCCATAGGTGTCTGTTACTAAACCCCGATGTTTTTGTTGTATTATTTATTTGTGTGTTGGTGTGTTTCGTAGTTACGTTGTATCGGTTGGAAGAGTTTCTTTCTTACTTTTGTTGTTGAAGTTTTCTTGGTGAGTGGTGTACGTATTCATTCTTGGTTGTGTTGACGTTTGGTTGCTGCTGGTTTCTTTTGTAGGGGACTCGGCATTTAAAATTTGGAAGTTGCTCTCACGACACCAGGCAGAAGCTATGGATTTGAGTATGGCGCAGAATCAATCTTTTTTTTTTCTTTACCCCCCAACCCTCCCCCCCACTTATCCTTTGTAGTTGTTGCTTGAAATCGCTCTTACCCCTAAAAGGGGGGGAAAAAGCCCAAGTTGGTTTCGTCTTTTTGCAGAAATAAACTAATATTTTTTTAATAATATTTTTGCAGAACGAAACTAATAATATTTTGAAATAGTGTTTTGTGTTTTGCTTTGTCATGATGACTAATAATGATTTGTTGTCTAATGAGATGAAGCGTTACATTTACTAGTGAAAAGCTTTGTCATCAAATGATTCATGGCATATTAAT